>CALNHX010003534.1:0-147567 GCA_940337035.1 Agriotes lineatus | reverse complement strand
GTAGCGGACCCTTCGGTCACCTATTAGGCCAGCGGGAATTCCAGTTGGACACCAAAGTGTAGGAATTTCATACATTAACGTAATTGCACCTGTAATTGTAGCCCGCAACAACAATCAAAACTGGGAATTCGAGGTTAGTCAGCCGGGCCATTGGAACTACCAATTCGTTCAGCTGCCGCTAAACCAGTGCGTTCCGAAAACCATCCAGGAAATTCATTCAACAAACCTGTCGAGTACGCCCGCTATACACCAGCGTCAGGAAGGTTGCGGCTTCTCCAGGAAAGAACCAAACGCGACGCCCCAGGCGTTATTTTTGTAATATGCAATTCATTTCACATTAAGCGAATATTGATTTTGTACATATAGCTAAACAAAATATATCTATGGTAATTATCTGGTGTTTTCCTGGTTACATAAATTAGAGTTTGATGGAACCCTGCCTCCGATTGAGCTTAATCCGTAGTATAAACGATACAGCTTTTTTTAGTGTTCATAGAAAATACAACAAAATTATTGATATCAGCGCAAAATCGGATAGAGAGCTTTTTCTATTACATTATTTAAGGATTAAAACCAAAAAACCTTCATTCCGATGTTTGGTTATATAGATAGGTAGATTGTTAGATAGGTAGTTTAAAGTTCTGCAAATGCAAAGTTTAGGGTGCACACGGGAGAAAGCGTAAAATCCTGTTGACCACTGATTATTCCCGACATTATCTCTTTATTTCCTGGGCTGTTTATTATTACTGGTAATTATTAATGTCAATAGAGTACCTCAGATGCCATATATTCTGCTGTAATACAGTAGAAAGCGAGCTGTAGGATTATGACAACATAGGTCACTCCGTGTCGAACCAAAGTGGTGGCGTCTTTACTGCAATAGAAAATTGAAACGAAGTAATTGGCCAGTATTTAGAAGCTTATTTGAAAACTCGTATAAGAGAATACTCAATGAGATAAGTTCAAGCCATAGCACATTTTTTATCTTCTAGAAGCATATATTTACACACAACATACTTACACCATACTATTTATACTAAGGCTAAACGATTATTGTTCATTGACATGTACTGTCAACTGGTGATTTTGAACAAAGCGGGAACTAAGGTTTAATAAAAAAGCTTTAGAGGTTATACGCATTTTTAGCAGATTCTCTGTCGTATTTACGACTTTGTTTATTAACTGCTGTCCAACTTTTGTTAAATGTTGCATAGTTCTCTGATGTCCCCAACTGCCTACTGAGATGATTATCAGCCGTTCCTGGGTGCCTTAGACTATTGTAGGACTTGACAAGGCATTCGCTTACAAATTTTAAAGTTCGACGTCCCGAATTGTTGTATTATAGTGAGGCTTTACTTACAATTGATCATGCCTTGCAAAGTCTGCGGTTTCGCGTACATTCAGCTTTCTTATGACACAGTTTCCGACCAGTATTGTGTCATAATCTGATGAGTACCTCCTACCTCTTCTTTAGCCCATTTCCACCAATTTAAGTGTTTAGGCCTCCAAATGTGTTGGCAGTTGGTACGAACTGGAGTTCTTCTGGTTCACATTAGACCTGCATGCTTTTTGACTTCGTCGGACCATTTTATCTGCGCCCATCCTCTTGTTGTTTTCCCGAATAAAGCCCGCCATTTTTGCTTAACTGATTTGATTACTACTACCACCCTTTAAAGTTTGTTTTTCCTGTAGTATAAAAAGGGTGTCCATTTAGTCATCATCATCAAACAGCCCGTTCCGTCCACTGCTGGACATAGGCCTCCCCCATGGATCTCCATCCTTCTTTATCTTGGCTTGCTTGAATCCAGTTATTTGCAATCCTCCTCAATCTGTCCAGCGTGTGGGTGGTCTTCCCCTACTACGCTTATCTGTACGAGGCCTCCACTCCAGTAACTTCTTTGTCCATCTTCTGTCTTTCATTCTGCCTACACGACCAGCCCAATTCCATTTCAATCTAATTATTCGCTCAATCACATCTGTCACTTTACTTCTTTGTCGTAACTCATCATTCCCAACGCGATCTTTTAATGAAATGTCGAGCATAAATCTTTCCATTTTACGTTGAACGATTTTAAGCTTTCGTGCAGAAGTGGCTGTTAAAGTTAGTGTTTCAGCACCATATGTGAGGACGGGCAGAACGCACTGATCGTACACTTTTCTTTTCAGGCATATCGGGAGGTTGCTCTTGAATATGTGCCTTAGCTTTCCGTATGCTGTCCATGCTAGCTTGATTCTCCTATTCAATTCGCACGTCTGGTTATCCCTCGATATTCTAATTTTATATACATATTTTTTCAGCTAATTCTACATTCGTGTTTTCGATGTTAACGCATTGCTTGGAACCGGATTTGTCATTAGTTTAGTTTTAACGAAGTTGATTCTCAAGCCGACTCGAGGCACACAGAATGGAGCTCCTCTAGCATCTGCCTCACCTCCCCCAGTTTGTCTGCTATTAAAACCACGTCATCCGCAAAGCGAAGGTGGTTCAACCTTTGGCCATCTATGGTTAAGCCTCGTGTGTCCCAGTCGAGTTTTTTGAAAGCATACTCCAGAACTTTATAAATAATTTTGGGAACATAGTGTCCTCCTCTGTCAATTTTGATAGGGCTGCTGTTCTTGTGTAATTTCACTGACATTGTAGCGTTCTTATATATGTTATGGATCAGCTTGGAGTATCTACAGTCGATACGACATTCACTCATAGCTTCAATAATGGCATTTAACTCGACTGTGTCAAAGGCTTTGTGGAAGTCTACAAATAGGAGAGTCAGTGGTCTGTTGTACTCGACCGTTTTCTCAATCAAAGTTTTCATGATTGCAAATGATCGTTTGTTCGGAAATCAGAGCGAAAACCAGCTTGCTCTTTTGTTTGGTAAAAGTCTAGTTTCTTTTCTAGTCTTGATGTTATTACTCTGGTGAACAATTTGTAAAGATGGTTAAGAAGGGTTATAGGTCGATAATTTTCTAGATCTGTTTTATCTCCTTTCTTATGCAATAGTATAGTAGTTTCCTGGTGCCATTTACCTGGGATGGTGCTGTTGTGCAGACAGATATTAAACAGTGATTGTATTTTCTTCTTCAAGAATTCGCCTCCGGCTTTTATCGCTTCTATGACGACATTATCCTCTTCGGGAGATTTATTATTTTTCATTTTTGTCAATGCCATGTTAATTTCTTCGATAGTAATGTCTGGCAACTCCTCAGATCCTTGATTCACAATCCATTTTTTTATGTTAATACTTCTTGGTCTAAAGTTCCTTTGTATCAGCTTTCGTATAGTTCATGATAGAATTCTTCCACGGTGCATAATATTTCTTCTGTAGTAATGTTACCTTGCTTGTTTAACTATTTCTGACTTTCCTTCACTAAGGCGTCTCCGTAACACTTTCATGCTCTTATTCTCTTCTATTGTTTGTTGGATATTTTTCTTGTGATAGTTCCTAATATCGTGCCTTAAAGTTTTTGAGACTTCTTTGTTTATTTCTCTTAGTTCCGAGCTAGTTGTGGTTGTATTGTTCCTCATTTCGTTCCTTCTGTGCATTAAGTTTTTTGTTGTCTGACTAATTCTTTCTTCTCTCTTTGATTTGGGGCAAAACGTTTCTTGGCTTTTTTGTATAGGTTCTGTTATTGCATCATTTAATTCGTCGATGTTTCTATCTAGATAGTTGTTATTCTCTAGTATATTGCTAATCTGGTTTTCGAATTTTTCGAGATCTGCGGGGACCGACCATGCTCGATTGATCGTTTTCTTTGTCAATTTGTACCTCTCTTTGCCCAGTTCTCTTTCAATGCTACTTCTCACCATTCTGTGGTACTTCCGGTTCTGCAATTGTTGAGTACTATCACGTGTTTAACTATATGTTTGTTACTTGAGATTATAAAGTCGATCTCATTTTGAGTTCTACCGTCTGGGCTTTCCCATGTCCATCTTCTCTGCGGCTTCTTGTAGAAGAAACTATTCATTTGGTATACTTAAGTTATTTTGTAGAAGAAAGCCCAGCATAGTTTCACCTCGAGAATTTCTTCCCTTGGTTCCGAATTTACCCAGGCATACCTTTGATTCGTTTATTATAAGACCTACTTTGGCGTTAACGCCACACAATATGGTGAAGTGTGTATTTGTATCATTTAGAGCCAAAGATATGTCGTCATAAAATATGTCTACATCCTTGTCTGTGTGGGATGACGTACGATCTTAATAGTGTATCTTTTGTTCAGTTTCAAAATTATGTAAGCTGTTCTGGTGGAAATATTCTTAACAGATAATATGTCGGCGATCTGTCTTCTTCGCCAGCGTAGTAAAATATATGTACCAGATTTTAATTTAATGAGGTTGTCACCTCGCCTTCGGACCTCGCTGAGGCCAATGATTTTTTGTATTTCGAATTCCTTTTCTGCCAATTTTTCCTCAGATAAGAGTGTTCTTACATTATACGTTCGATTTCTAATTTTTTGGATTTCTTTTTCTTTGTTTGTTTGTATGGTTTAGTTTTGGGTACTGAAAGCGAATTTTTGCCTCCCCCAGAATCCTCGAGGCAGATCTTATTTAAGGTGTGGGACTTAAGACTTGATGCTATACCCACCTGGGATTCACTTGCGGTTGTTTTCAAATTCACCATGAAAGGGGGTTAAAGTCATTTTCTTCCACGCTGGAGACGGGTTGAAAGATGGAAAGGATTTGGGAAAGATAGGTAGGTATTGACTGGAATAAGAGTTAAGGACATAATTTTCCGCCTGGTGAGGGAGTTTGGGGAAAACTAAGGCTCGTATAGGCAGGGTCGCTTCCCTGAGTAGCCCTTTCGTTTACCGGGTTCGTAAAGAATGACTGCCTGCTACCTATGCTAATTTAGTGCACGGGTATATATAGTATAGTTGGCCTAGAGCTATTTGGTTGAACCGCCTTAAGAGGGTATCTGAAGATAAGCGCATTACAATCAACTTATCTAAACGAGCCGGACTGAGTCAACGTTTTAACTCAATGTCAATTGTAATTATATGTAGAGAATGCAAATCAATAAACAGTATCTGTTCTAAACATTTTACATAAATGACAAAATAGGTACATAAGCCAGGGTCCTTTTCATGAACAAGTCATAATTAATTTGGGTGGCGAGGATGATACCGACAGCGACGGAGACTATTTTGACATGTTAGATGAATTATAATTCATCTAACATGTCAAGTGGTCAATAAATTACAAAACATTGTTTAAAGAGTTATATTTATTAAAGCAGATTTGTTGTAACACGTATGTAATAAGCGAATTATGTCTTTTATATTGTGTTAACTTTTACTTTAAACAAATTACTTCCATATTTCTTTTTCCAAATAAAATCTTAAAAGTCGGCCCTGTTAAATTATGATTTTTATACTGTGTAAACTTTTACTTTAAACAAATTACAGATTTCTGTTTTCAAATAAAATTTTAGAAACCGGTCCTGGTATTTTACCTGCAGTACATCTTTAAATTTTACCAAGGATTACTACATAAGCTTTTAAGACGGTTTAACCAAATAGCTCTACGCCAACTATACCACTCGTTTGTTTTTCCTGTAGTATGTACAGGGTGTCCATTTAGTGCCCTGGTTTGATTGCGGTGATCTCAATGGGATTGGAGGAAGCACATTTTTTAAATTATTTCGACGTGTATACTGGGTGTCCGAAAAAGTATTAATTTTTTTAATGGAACAAAAAATTCTGAAAACGTTCATAAGTCGTATATTTATTTATTTATTTATTTATTCTCTAACAGGCTAAGGCTTATCTACAAGAGAATATCGAAAAAAAGTAGAAATAATAATAACATTGATTAATTAGAATAAACAAAACAACAAGAAACATAAATTAATTTGAACTACACATCAGTAGTATAATGTCTGAGTTAACGGGTTTAAGTTATAAAGTGAGGTTATCTGGAAATAACTGAAAGCGCAATCGAAGACAGGCGTACTGAATGGAGACTGTATATACACACATAAATATCCAAAATGTCTTGAGTTCTATGAATTAAAAAGTTTTTGAGAAAATTCACTGCAAATGGGAGCAGGTGAATTTTAAATTAGCTATATTGTACTGCATATAGTGGTTTCGCACTAATGATATCTATAAATTTCTGCCAGCAAAGGTAAATTTCTAAACTAGCATTCTTAATTATTAGTACGCCTAGAAATATTGTTACAGTCAGAGTGCGCCTATATAACCTTGCAGGTCTATTTAATTTCGGGATCTGTGGAGCGCAATTTCAATTTCTTGCATATTGTTTTATCGGTGCGTGGAAACGATTATGGCTTAGCTTGTTTTCGCGTTCTTTTCTTTTTGTGAAATGGTGGCAAGCGTCCAAACTTTCTGCGGGCATGTGGTTTCCGTTTTGATGGAATTCTTCCTCGCTTGTTGCAGTGGATTATTGCAGCTTTGGTAGTTTATTGCGAAGGTTCTTCTCAATTTTTGGCGAATTGTAGGGAGCGCACTGGTGACCCAGTTTGCAGGAGGCCCAATTAATGATTCTGGGGTAATGGCGGCATTACACGGCATGTGGAGCGACGAGCCTGAAGTGTGGGGTGGAGTAACGCGCCGATGCGTCTCTCTGTAGATTGATTGACAAGTTTCGCACAGCCTGGACGTGGTTCGCGCCGCGCGCTGGTTTTCTTTTTCGCATTTGAAAATATCCAGGCGTCGAGAACCGATGTTCGGTTGCGCAGCAACTTTTTACATTTTGTTAAACAGTGATGACTTGTTACAAAAGAAAAGAAAAAACTGTTTTGGATGGGGTCGCACAACAAAAGTCGGCTAAAGTAAATTCCATAATTACTCACTTAAAAAAATTTTGTTCATTTCTTATTATTGTATTTTAGATACGACGTCACCAACATGCTATGGGACTTAAATAGAAAATTTTCTGGCAAATCAAAAATGACTACTGAACTTAAGAATTTAATAGCCGAAGATCACGCTCTGTGTGACTTCACACCCGAGTCGCTCCACTCCAAGTGCGGCGCGTTTTCTTTGAAGTGTGAGAAATTTACCGCCAATCCACGGGACCAAGCACGCCTCCTTCAGTTCGTAGCACGAGCCCGTTCTTCCGACGCGTGGCGCGTCAAGTCGCATGCCAAGCACGTCGCTCCACATGCCGTGTAATGCATACTTAAGTCGATTGAAGCTTCTATCGTACCGATACCATTTTGGGAACTTCCTCGGAAACAGGTTTGGAGCCCCATTTAATCTCCCGGTCACTGTACACGAAGGATACTGTAGTGACACATGAGGCCAATGACCTTGAACCTGTTGCGTCCGTGAATGCACCTTTCGAACCCATATTTCTATGTGGTACTTGGGCTTAACCTCCGACTTTCTGTGCCGGCCTACGTGACCATTCGAGTGGGCGTAAGGGACTCGACAACATCTTTTGTTGCCCCTTGCATTAAATCTTATTGAATACTGTGGACAGTAATCCGGTGCTTTGAGTACCTCATTTGTTTTGCTGCAATTCCTGCTTGGGTTCCTTCAGAATCCCGTGAGCTTTACTTTGGACTTTTGCCGCCATTTACTGTTCGCTTGACGAACCGAGTAAATTAATGCATTTACCGATTTTCATTCTCGGAGCTTAATTTAACCTCCATTACATACATCTCTTTTAAATTGATTTTGGTAGTATTTAGTATAATTTATATTCGTACTTTTTAAACTGTTGCATATGCTCTCTTACATCAAGTCGAGTTTATGTGTTTTGAGGTGCACCTTACGTTTGAGCTATGTTTAGAAAATTATCACCTGTACCTGGTACTGCATACTATTACGTGTGATTATTATACAGTGATATGAATACATTGCCTTTTCATTGTTACTGCTACCTAGATTCGTATGCTTTCTTTCAAGATATTGTGCTAATTTGAGTTTACGAATTATCCATAATGCCTGGATACATTTGTTGTTGGTCAAAAGATTTGTTGGCCCTTTTTTAGGTTTTTAATTGACGTTTAGTACTTTATAAACTGCACACCGTTTCCACTGAGGGCCGGCGATTGTATCCATCTAGTCATTTATTTTTGACGGTATTAGCCGACTAATCAACTAAAGGTATTAATGTTTCAACAATTTTTAATCACCAGTCTTGCTGCTTGTGAACCGTAACCGTTTGGGTTTAGTATAAACGTGGCCGCTTTTAATTTAGATTAGTTTTAGAATTTCGCTGAAAGAAGAGGTTAGGTGGAATTGTGCATTTGGAGAAGATATGAAGTTGTGGAAAGGGTTTAACTACAGTAATACAAAAGAGTGCATCTGTTTATGTTGTGTTATTATCTACTACTTAAAACCATTTTATAGAATAAATCAGTACGCTACCTGATGACGAGTATGTACATTTCTGCAGCCATTACGGGCGTAGAACATAAGTACTGAACTGAAAGTACAAATGAAAAATACTTCTGCATCGACTCTATGAATCTAAAAATATATATAATCGGATAGCATCTACTAGATTTGTCTAAAGTTCCACTCTTACTTCAGTAGAAAGATGTGGTGCTCAATACAGGAATTGATGGCAACTGATAGATGCTCCTTCCTTAATCGAAATAAATTAGAGAGGTGAAAGCTAACAATTCGAAACTGTACTATGACGCTAGTGCTTACTGCTAAAAAAATTGTGTCAAACGCAGATACAAAAAAAGCACCTACTGATAAGCTTGCCACTTGGCAAATCCAGGTTAAATTGAACCAAAAGTTAAATGTATTTATACTCCAACTTCCCACTGGTAACGCGTGACGAACGAAGGATTCCATAATCATTATTAATGAAGTAAGAACACAAATAATAACAAATGATTTTTGAGCACGCACAATATTGAAGTTAAAAGTTAATAATTTGGATTTCTGGATATTTGTCAACATATCAGCTGTCCAGAAGAACTGAAAATCGTTCAGGACCTTATCAAGTTTATCTTGGTTGTAGGCAGCAAAAACCATCTTCAGAAAAAGCTGTAACATCAAAATATTATGTGCTGCAGCAATTTGTAAATAATAATTGTAGAATATTCGGGCAGCGTTATTATTTTAACTCAGCATTTTTGATTGTATACGTTAGCCCTCTTACATAAAATACAGCATTTGGTAAAACTTTGATTTTTCCTTATTACGAATAAATCTACGACTCTCGTCCTTTAACAGCTAAAGTATTCACAAAAAAAACTACTAAAGGGCAAACCCGTAGACGGGAAGATAACCGAAAGTGCAGATGCAGTCATGGAAGTTTCTACACTTTGAAATAAGCAATACATTTTCCCAATACGAATTATATGACAAAGCTATATATTTCAAAAAATGTTTGGATTCGTTAGGTACTTAATGAACAATTTGTAAACTTGAAATTTGCAAGATTCAACAGGGTGGACACACTTTAGCATATAAAAAGCATGGCTAAATCTATTAAACACCGTTTTGAAAGTATTTCACACAACACACTGAATTTTTTTTGCTTTTTATTTCAAGCGCTCTATTTCTGTTGCCCCATATCGAAATAGTTGCATGCAATACTGTGGATGAGTCCACAATATGCAAAGCTTTCCTTTAAAATAATTTACGACAAGTAATCACACCAAAGCTGCATTCGACTAGCGATGTGTCAACCTTATTAAGATGATCACAGTGCAACCTGCGTATGTAGCAATGTTCACTGCCCTTCCTTATGGGGAAAAGCTCAAAACTGGATTCCGTCAGGCGATATTTAACACATGTAACAGCAGTATCAAGTTTAATTCTAAATATAAGTGGTGCAAAGATCCTATCTACGAGGAGGAAAGGTAAATACCGTGCAGGAAATAAATGTTCTATAGAAGTTCTACAGAAAGATGTTATTATAAGGTATGCAGTGGTAACAATATCGACATGGAGACAAAGCGGGTCTGCGGCTTTCCAAAAGGTAGTAAAATGCGGCAAAATGCGTCGATGCATTCAGGGCAAGAATTATTAAAAGTAATATAACAAGGGCGAGACATACTTACCGATAATATTTCACACGCCACGGGTCGAGTGTTGGTTGCAATGAAAACTGTCCCGACGGCTTGCCCGAGAGCAGTTTTCTAAGGGCAACCAGCACGATGACTCTTGGCACGGGCAAAATTATATGTAAGTGTGTCGCCCGCGTTTATATTTTGAAGATTATTACACAAAACCCGTACACGAATTATGATTTAAAATTGATCCAATAATCCCAAAAAAATTCAAATTGCTTGTTTCTTGCATTTCTATTTCTAATTCTGCCACCATCTACGGGGTCGATAATTAGCACTAGGAAGCTTATCGCTTGATAAGTTTCTCTAGGGAGCTTATCAGATAATCACTTCGGGATTGGTCGATTTTCAAAAAATGTATGGTTCTCAATGGATGATATCAGTCATGTGACAGTTGTGTGTAATAATCACTTCAACTACGCTTGCACGACATAAAACTACAGAATGATGTCTGACCACTAAAAGGTGTGGCCCCTTTGCCTACTTTCCACCTTCTCAAACAAGAACCTTCTCTGACTTTCCGCCAAAACCACAACACGACGAAAATAAGGCGCCCAATTGATGCTCACAGCGAGAACCCTCGATTGCACAAAACTCTCAACAAAGTTTTATCAAATGCATATTTTTATTTAACAACGAAAGAGTGCAACAAAGTTATAGCTATACTTAGTAATAAATACAAAATACCTCTCCAAAGCCACAGAATGCTTCAACGTTGTTGATGAAATCATTGGTGTCTCTTGTGTACCAAAACTGTATTGCCACCATGCAATTTATAAACAATAGGATACCACAGAAGACAAATTGAAATACTACATGTCTTATTGAGTATCCCTTTGAGTAAAATCCCGAAAGTTGCAATACGTAAAGTGGAAATTCTATGGTATTGTCGTATATGGGCATCTTGAAATTGAAATTTCTATTGCAGCAGTTTCTAGTTCTATAAATGGAACGAAAGATATAATTATAAAAGGCCTGGCAATGTTGTGAGGGTGAAGATACTATAAAAAGTGTGAGACTTACATAAACTGTGTTAATATAAAAGCTGTAGGTACGAGGGTGGGGCACATTACTAAAATATTTTTGATGATACAGCGTGGCACAAAAATGTGTATCGAGTCAAACCTGCCTTTTTTCAAATAGAATGTTTTATAATTGACTAGCCTAAGAGTTTTACTTGGAAATTCTAATCATTTCGATATAAAGTTGCATGGGTGTAAATGTTACTGTTTTGAATATATTAATGATTTTATGTAAGTCGATGCTGAACGCAATACCTGTTTTCTTATCTTCTATACATATATATAAAAATGAATCCCTATGCCCCTTGGTCACGCCATAACTTAAGAACGACTTTACCGATTTCATTCATCTTTTTTTTAAGTGTTCTAATACTTTGTAGAAGGTTCTTACGGAAAGAAAAATTAAGAAAATTGCGCACAATCATTTACAATTTTGAATAGTTTGTACGTTTCTTGAGTGCAGAAGAAATAGTATGCATAGTATGCATAGTATGATCAAAAATTATTCACATCTAGTATGGCTATGGAATAGCTCCTAGTTCATGAATGCAACTATAAGTCACTTAAAGATCAAATATCAAGTTTGACCTTTAACTATAAATGTAGTTGCATTCATAAATTAAGAACTATTCCATAGCCATACTAGATAAAAATAATTTTTGACTATACTTTATTATTCGGATTAAAAGCGACTCTGTTTGACTATGGTTACCCTGAGCTTGGCCTCGCAAATGCAAGCATAGTTGCTTGTCAAACAAAGCAGCACTTTTAATTATAATAAAGCAATACCGTCTGTTCTATAAAAAAGGCCCCGCCTTCTAGCTACTTTATTATTTATTTTAGACCCAATAAACCTTATATCAAATCAAATGGCACATAAAAACCTACATTTTAACACTATCAAAAATTTTGTATCTTCAATTGTTTCAGAGTGGTGACGTCACGTGCAATTTTTTTAAATGACACTGTATATATTTTTTGACATTTTCTGGTAGAGGTTTTTTTTCTCTTTTCAACAATATAAATATTTTATGCCCTTACATAAGAAAATTTTCGAGAAAAATTAAAAAACTATTTTATCGGTGGGGGAGGCCACCATACAAAACTATAAACAAAAGTGTAACTCAGAAAAACAAAACAATAAACACTTTAGATTATTCTGAAATCTGACAGTTAAAGCGTTTGGCTACTATTTGTTTTGTTTTTCTGAGTTACACTTTTGTTTACAGTTTTGTATCATGGCCTCCCACTGTGAAAAAGTTTTGTAATTTTTCACGAAAATTTTTTTATGCAAGTGCATGAAATATTTATATTGTTGAAAAAAGAAAAAAAACCTCTACCAGAAAATGTCAAAAAATATATACCGTGTCATTTAAAAAAATTGCACGTGACGTCACCACTCTGAAACAATTGAAGATACAAAATTTTTGATAGTGTTAAAATGTAGGTTTTTATGTGCCATTTGATTTGATATGAGGTTTATTGGGTCTAAAATAAATAATAAAGTAGCTAGAAGGCGGGGCCTTTTTTATAGAACAGACTGTATGTGTTTCCAGGGATGTCTTTTTTTAAATTTTAAAACCATCCACAGATAACCTTTCAAAAAGGTGTTCAAGTAGTTTACGGTACATAAGATACGTGGTCAAAGCAATTGACCACTAGTAACTGCGATAATTTAAATTTATTTGCATTGATAGTACACACAAATAAAATCATGCTAATTATTATTTAGTATACAGTTTCCGGCAACGATGCATGAATATTGTGTATATAAAAGTTTTAGGTAGATTGTTAAAATATTTTTGATTATACAGGGTGGCTCAAAAAAGTGTGGTAAATCAAACTTACTTTTTTTAATGGAATATCTTATATTTGGGCAGCTTAAAAGTTTTGCGTTGAAATACTCATCATTAGGATATAAAATTATATGGGCCTATGCACAAAAATGCTGAACTCCAGGCGGGTGCTGTGAGCAACAAAAAACAACTGAATGAAGCAAAACGTTACCAAAAAGTTATGACTACTTTTCAAGTGTAAAATGTTGGATGTGGTTAACAACGCTATACAGGGTGCTCAAGTTTGCAATATTTTCAAATTTAATTTCGATTTTTTTTCAAATAGAACGCCTTGTATATTTTTATATTTTTGAAATGCCCTTTTAATGAGCTTTCTTTTGATATGTTACTTCATACCTCTAAATTCAACTGTTTCTCAGATATGCGTGTTTGGCATAAAATCAAATGTATGCCCCTTAAGATGCTTTATTTCAAGGGATAACAAACCGTTAAAATAATGACTTAAACACTTGAGCTCTCCAAAAACTAAAACACAAAACCAGGTTTAGAAAATATAAATGCAGTCAGTGTTAATACAAGAAATAATAAACACGAAAAAAACCATAAATGCAGGAATAAATTAATTCCTAGGTCAAATAAAATCAGACTTAGAAAAACAAAAACCAATACACCAAAATCATATACGTAATTACATTAAATGTTCAAATAGTTCCCCTTTCCGGCTCTGAGTATAAAGCTGTACAGTGAATTCATAGTCTGCAGATATAATTATTTCGATTTATTTAAATGTAACGCTCTGTATATCCCTGTATTTTTGACAAGTACTTTTAATGACCTCTTCTTTCTTCGTTTTTCCGTACTTATTATTTCTAGTTTTGAGTAGTGGCTGGATTTTTGTTTTCTAAACTTGGTATAATCTCTTTTTGTTGAGAAACCAAATGTTTAAATCATTATTTTGATGACGTTGGTTTGTTATGCTTTGAAATAAAGCATCAAACACGCATATCTGAAAAACACTTGAATTTAGAGTTACGAAGCAACACATCAAAAGAAAGCTCATTAAAAGGGCTTTTCAAAAATACAAAAATATACAGGGCGTTCCATTTGAAAATAAATCGAGATGATTAAATTTGCAAATATTGAGCACCATGTACAGCATTAATACCCAGATCCACCATTTTACACTTGAAAGGTAGATCACGAAAACCATAATTTTTTGGTAACGTTTTCCTTCATTCAATTGTTTTCTGTTGCTTACAGCAGCCGCCTGAAGTTCAGCATTTTGTTGCATAAAATCATTAATATCTCCAAAACAGTTGACGTAGTATCTATACAACTTAATATCAAAATGATGAGTGTTTCAATGCAAAACTTTTAAGCTAGGTACCCAAATATACGGCATCTATTAAAAAAAAAGTAAGTTTGATTCGCCACACGTTTTTGAGCCACCCTGCATAATCAAAACTATTTTAGTAACTTGCACCACCTTCGTACCTACAAGTTTTATATACACAATATTTATGTAACTCTCATAGTTTAATATATCTTCCACCCCCGCATCGTTGCCGGACCCTTTATATTACAACTTTTCTGGTCAACTTCCTCCTATACGAGCGGCATTTTTAAAAGACAATGGAAATCTGGTGAGTTAAGCTTTAGTCAATGTGCATGCAATTTTGCGGTATGATTTAGCAGTTACTTATAAAATTCCATAATGTAGTATTAATTAGCTCTATCATGTGTTATGCATAAATATTTGTTATACTTTCCTCGATTTATTTATTACTAGCTGGCCCGGCAAACGTTGTTCTGCCCAAAAATAATTTGTCTCTGAAACTCCGTTTAACCACTATAGAGTTTTAATTTTATATCATGTCCATGGTCTTGGACTTAAAAATGTATGCCATTTTCTAGCTGTAACCCACGACTTCGTACGCGCGAGGTTTGTTATTTGTGTATTAAATAATGACTAATTATTTTCTGTTATCCCATCCCATCTTATCCCATCCCATCCCCGTCCCCGTCCCCGTTCCCGTCCCGTCCCGTCCCGTACCATCCCGTCCCGTACCGTCCCGTCCCGTGACGTCCCTTCTTGTCTCCTCCCCTACCATCCCATCCCATCCCTTCCCGTCCCGTCCCGTCCCATCCCTTTCCTTCCCGTCCCGTCCAATTCAGTCCCGTCCCGTCCCGCCCCGTCAATTCCTGTCCCGGCAAACGTTGTTCTGTCCAAAAATAATTTATTTCTGAAACCCCGTTTAACCACTATAAAGTTTTAATTTTATGTCATGTCCATCGTCTTAGACTTAAAAATAAATGCCGTTTTCGCAATCAACGTCCCAAAAAACCTCAATAACGACACCCATATCGATTTTTAGGCTTATTTACCTCATTTCACCTTCTAAGGGGTAGCGAACCCGACAGACGTTATCCTGCCCGAACATTGATTTGCCTGCTATTAGCGGGTTCAGCAAACGTTTTTCCGATATTCGAATTTTCGATTTCTTTCATTTAAAAAACATGCTAATAGCTACAACTATTTTCATTATCCGTAGCGCGCTGGTCATCATTGCGGTTCGCACGTAAAGTAGTCGACGACCTATGTTAACTCGTCGTGCCTTTGGCATTGTAACGGACACTATAAAACGACACAGAATTGTTTTCACAATCACTTGTGCACAAACCAAATTTGAATGTCTGACTGACTGACTGCGACGACTTATGTAAAGCATGTGGAATTACATAAACTATTAGTGTCTTATCTCTTCCGCTTTCGGTTACCTGATGCGGATTATGACATTATGGGGAAAACCCTTCAAACCATTAAGCACAGGTGTGACTGCAAATAGAAACAACACACTTTCGATATTTTCCAATTTTCCGGCTTTCCCTTTGGATTTTCTTAATTTTTCATTCCGTAAGAACCTTTTACGCAGTATTAGAAAACTTTAAAAAAAAGATGAATACAATCGGTAAAGTCGTTCTCAAGTTATGGCGTGACCAAGGGAAATAGGGATTCATTTTTACTTCCTTTTACAATAAAAGAAGTATTGGATTCACCCCAAAAATTCGAAATTGAGTTTTCAACAGATCTTTACGTTTTAGAGTCCCCTGATCCCAAAAAACATATTTTTTTTCATTGGTCTGTCTGTCTGTCTGTGAACAAAATTTCTCAAAAACGGAAAGAGGTATGGCGTTGAAACTTCATATATAAGTTTTGTGTACTATGTAGATGCGACAGCAAGCTTTTGAAGAAAATCTCATAACCGGAAGTAGGTGTTTACTCTTGTGATTTTTCAGTTTTTTTCGATTTTTTCAAAAACGGCTCTAACGATTTTTTTTTAATCTTTACATTTTTATTACAGTTGTAATGTGTATTGATGTGAGATAGGTGATTTTCCAGTTGAATACTTCTAAAATGGGTTTCTTTTGTTTTTTTTTATTTTGTTTATTAACCCCTATTTTTAAAAAACAGCCGGTATATTATTACATTTTTGAATTCAGCTTAAAATTCTAGAGAAAATCGTACGACACTCATTAATGACCAATAGAAAAATCAGTTCACGAGCCGTAACCCAAACAACAACAAAATTTCTTGGAAATTTTTTGTAGGTAGACATTGCTTCTTTTTAGGGTTTGTGTCGTTACGATTTTCTTACCGAATCTGCATTCGAGCATTAATTCATATCCGGAAATTATTTATCGTGCATTCCAACAACGACCTAATTTGCCCTCTCGTCCCGCTCGGGCAAATTAATACGACGTTGTTGGAACGCACTCAAAAAATTTCCGGAAAGAATTAATGCTCTTGTGAGATTATATGTGAAAATCGTACGACACTCATTAATGACCAATAGAAAAATTAGTTCACGAGCCGTAACCAAGACAATAAAAAAATTCTTGGAAATTTTTTGTAGGTAGACCAACCTAACTGTGAGGGTTTGTGGCGTTACGATTTTCTTACCGAATCTGCATTCGAGTATTAATTCATATCCGGAAATTGTTTTCGTGTATTCCAACAACGTCCTAATTTGCCCTCGCGTCCCGCTCGGGCAAATTAATACGACGTTGTTGGACCGCACTCAAAAAAAATTCCGGAAAGAATTAATGCTCTTATGAGATTATATGTGAAAATTTGTCTCTTGAACTAATACTCTATTTTGTACCGTTTTTGTAAAATTTGTAATTTTTGAAAATTTTTGACAAATGCTTAAAAATTTAAAATCAAATTTTTGGCTAATTATGCGATCACTGTAAAAGGAAGTTGTGTGCGTGTATCACACCAGATTTTATATATATATATAGATAATGGTGAAACATATTATCACTTTCTTGCTAAAACTGTAAAAATACTTACATGGCTGTTAAAGATACACAATATATTTTTATTCCATTTGATTTAGTTGCAGAACACAGCCAGTAAAGAGCAACTTATTTACTTAACATTTCCCTTGCAAGAATGTACAGGCCAATAATGGTTTGTCCTGCCTCTAATAGATATCATTATCTTTATTGAATTTACTTGCATATTTATAAGCCACGTCTCCTTTATAAATTCTTAAGAAGTGGTTATGGTTACTATGCCATTAAGTCTACTCTATTTATTCTTCAGAGCAAATGCTCCCAAATTTTATTGATGAACAGGTATTGGTAATTAATAAAACAACACAATAAGCTAGCTAGTATTCTAAATGCCTCATATAAAAGTGTTCGATGAGATTTCATAAAAATCTCGTTTACTATTAAAGCTAAAGGGAAATAGTTTGCACATTGTGGGGTCAACTTTGCTAGGGCAACAGACGATGGTGACAACAAAATTCGAATATCTCTTTTGCTTTCTGGGCTACAGTCAAAATATTAAAAATTGAAAATTACGACGGCACAGTTAATGGTTTTTCAACATATATGAAAACAGATCAGAACTAATGAGTCGCCTATAGTTGTTGAGTTACGACCTAAAACTTTAATTTTTTGTGAATATCAAGTGATAGTTGTTTTTAACACTGTCAAATAGCAGATGTTTTTACCTTTTCAAATATATTGCTGTAAATTTAAATAAAGTATTAAAACTCTGGTCAAATGCAAGTCAAATTATCTAAGATGAATTTACTAAATTACTATAACCTTCCCTTACAATTTAGAGTACAAGTGCTTTTAAGATTTATATCAGGTCTTTATTGTTTAGCAAGATAAAAAAATTATTCATTTTCTTACTTAGCAGCATTTGATATTTAATAGCTATATTAATAAAGTTTGTTACTTTAATCGGTTATTTTCTTAATGAAAAATAAACTGATAAAATATACCATACCGTTGTTCAATTATTGTTCTAAATCATTAATTAAGAAGGTTAATAATAATAATAATAATAATAATAATGCCTTTTACTGACACAGCAAAAAAAATACAAGAAAATTTACAAAATACAGATTGAAATAAAATAGAATGTGTGTCAATATGGCGAAGTTCAGAAAATCACTTCCAAGGAAGTGAAGTTCTGCTCTTACACTTAACCCCTTGTTTAATACATAAAAAATTAAAAGATCGTATAAACCAAAACAAATGAGCGATGTCGCTGTTTGTTTACAAACGACGTCCTTAAAATTACACAAAAAAATTACCTTAATCTTTACTTCACTTTGAAGCGTTTGATTTTATGATTAGAAAATATTTTTTAAGTTTACTCAGCTGAGTGCTGTTGACGTCGTCCGTTAAAAATATGTTCAGTTTAAACTCGCGTTATTCAGTTCACTCTCGATTCTGGATTATTACTATCGTTTTATGCACTACCTAATAATTTTGTTGTTTACAATACCTGACATTTAAAACTATTAATTGGTAAATTTATAAGGGGACTCGAATGCTACGTGGACCCACGCTGAATTTTTGTTCTTCGTTTATTTATTCATTGTTTCTACCATTTCTATAGTAATTATTGCTAGGAAAGCCACTTCTTTTTATTACAGTGCCTTTTTTTTACCGACACAACAAAGTCAAAAACCATTTTTGAAGTTTCTGTTTTTACTTCCCTCGTCTGAAAGACGAAGGAAGTACTTATTGCAATCACGAAAAAATCACCTTCCGAGATTTTTTCAGATCTTCACGTTTCATGGTCCCTAGATGACAAAATAGAGGTTTTCTCAATTCCGTCAGTTTGTCTATCTGTCTGTCTGCTTGTCTGTCTGTCTGTCTGTCTGTCTGTCTGTCTGCCTGTCCGTCTGTCTGTCTGTCTGTCCGTCTGTCTGTCGGCAGTATAGTTGAAAAACTATTTGTCGGAGGAAGACGGTATTTTGCATACATATTATATACTAACTTCCATAAAAATCGCAATACCTAGAATTAATTGAGTAGTCCTCCGGGGACGACCAGATCCAGGGCGACGTTGTTGAACCCCTTCTTCGGACCATCTGGACCAACATCTCAATACCGTTGCAACATTACGGTTTACACGGCCAGCAATATCTCTAAGAGAAAGTCCGGCCTCTCTCATGCCAATAATACGGCCACGTTCAAAATCATTTAATTGACGATAATTTTCACGTTGATGAACTCTTGGCATTGTTGTTATAGTCAGAATCAGAAGGCAATATTGATCAAACAATTCGTAAAATTGACAGTTATTACGCACCGATTGTTTTTTGTTCTAAAAATTTGTTGTTACTAAGTATAAACAAACAAACGAAGAAAAAACAACAACCGATCGATACTTTTTATTCAAATTTTAATCATTACTTTGAGATTTTATAAAAATTTCAATAAAATCGTTCAATTAATTCTAGGTGTTGCGATTTTTATGGAAGACAGTATATATCTACCTCGCATGAAACCGGTACAATTTCATACAAATATATACAGGGTGAGCACCTTAAAAAATAAAATGTTGTTTATTTTTGTGTTAATTTTGAAATATAACGAACTAATAACTTTCACATAGGTCAGGTTTTATATTAATAATAATAATAATAATAATAATGTCTTTATTGTTATCACAAAATAAATAATTCCAATTCTTTCAATTGAATTCACAATTCAAGATAACAAAAGGCGAAGTTCAGTAATTTTGGTAAAATTACTGCTCTTCCACTTAACCTAGTTACAATAATTAATATAATAGATAATTACTTATATGCCATCAAGATAATTTAATTTAGTGACTTATATGCCATAGAAATAATTTAGTGTCTTAGTGACATGACCATCAGTTTACCTGTAGGTTTATAACAAAAACAATTTGTTGAACTGACCACTGGTCTAAGAAGGTATTCAGTTATTTAGAAAATACATGAAGATACTGTTATTAAATTTTGAAGACGATGATTCCTTAAATAAAGATGGTAAGGAGTTGTAGAACTTAACAATATTATATGAAAACGAGCGACAAAACATGCTAGTTGTATGGAGAGGCGGCGTAAGCAGTCCTTTACTCCTTACGTTAATATTATGTATATTACAGCGAAATTTAATCTTTTTAAATAGGTATGATGGAGTTTTGAAAATAATGATCTTATGAAATAATGAACACGAATGTACTATTCTTCTTTTTAACATATTGAGCCAATTGAGTTCTTTTAACTTATGAGAAACGTGATCTCTCCTTCTTAAACCAAAAATTAATCTTATACAACTGTTTTGTATTCGTTATATCCTGGTTACATCAGTACTGCCCAGATAAGGCCCGTATACTGAATCGCAAAAGTTAAAATGAGATAGAACTAAGGATTCTAGCAAAAGTTTTTTTAAATTTTTATTAAGTATGTGTCTATTAGAATAAATATTTTTCAAATTTGCATAAGCTTTTTGAATACTAAGACTAACGTGTTTTTTGAATCTTAGATCAGAATCTATATAAAGTCCAAGATTACGTGCAACGTCGACAACAGGTAGCTGAGTGTTATTAACCATAATTTTTCAATTGGTCAACTTTAGCTTTCCGAGACTTAGGCGCGCCAAATAGGACAACCTGACATTTAGAGGGATTAATTACCAAAAAATGGTTTTCTGCCAAATGTAATTAAATTATTTAAATCAGTGTTAATCAAATTGTTTTCTGTAATAATGTCATTGGGATCAAAAGAATGGTAAATCTGGGTATCATCGGCATAAAAGTGAACACTGCAAGATTTTATAACTGTATCAAAATTAGAAGTGTAAGTTGCATATAATAATGGACCCAAAATTGAGCCTTGCGGCACACCATTTTTTATAGAGCGAATCTCAGATTTCTGGTTTGTTAATTTGACAAGCTGCGATCTATCGGAAAGATAATTCTTAAATAAAAGAATTGCATTATTACTGAGTCCAACATAATGTAAAATAGCCAATAACATACTGTGATCTAATGTGTCAAAAGCTTTTGTAAAATCTAGTAAAACAAGACTAGTTAATTGACTATTATCAGTGGCGACCAATATATCATCAACTATTTTCAACAGTGCAGTTGTACAACTAAAGCCTTTTCTAAATCCAGATTGAGTAGCAGGGAGTAATGCCTGTTCATTTAGAAATTTTCTCAACTGTGTGTCCATTATTCTTTCTAAAATCTTAGAAAGTGTAGGTAAAATACTAATCGGCCTAAGATCACTGAAACTACTTGGGTTATTCACTTTAGGAAGTGGTATAACACAGGCAGTTTTCCAACATTTTGGAAATACACTGTATTTCAGGCAGTAGTTAACAATATGCGTTATATGTGACAATATATATGCAATATATTTGCTGAAAATAAGACTCAACCGATAAAGGAATGTCACAAAAGAGTAAAAATGTTTCAACCATAACACCGTGCTCTTCAAGACAGGCGCGCGCCGGACTTATCTAGAAGAGACTCGGAAGCGCAGATGGAATTTTGCTGTAGTTATATCCGTTGCGGATATTCGGTTAGAATCGAGCATTCTGCAGAGCTGCAGATGCGGTGGGTTCAAACCCCAGAGGGATATTTTTTTTATTTGAAGATGTATTTAATTTATTAGAAACGTGAAGATATTTGTACTCCTAACTTAAAAATTTTTAAAATTATTTAGTGTCACAATATTGACTAGGAAAGTTCTGGGTAAAGCCTTTTACAAATTTTTATAGGTTATGATTACTATTCCCATAAAATACTGAACCTACAAGTGTAATAACTATGTGCAATTCGGGTAAGTGACTTTAGTTTACCAATACATTGGAATTTTAATCAATATTACCGGGTTTAGGTTCTTCCAATCCGACAATCAAATCGATCCTGTGCCGTTGTACGTTGAAGTATACGGATGAACTGATTACAATTAACATTTTTGTTATATAGATGCACCGCACATAAATCTACTTTATGTTCAATTAAATATAATTTATAAAAACGGAATGCTGTATCTATTCGTTTCACATACGAGAAGTATGTTTTAAATAGACTTCTTTAGCTATTCATTTGACTAATAAGAAATGTCAGATGGTCTTTACCCATCAACATCAATATTGCAATTATCTACTGAAAATTATGTTGCTGAAGTCTAGTTTAAGAATGAGATCTGTTCTAGATATAATTTTCTTTTATTCGCCAATATTGCATGTCTTTTCCTTATTAGCAATTATCAATAGTAATATAACAAGGGCGAGACATACTTACCGATAATTTTGCACACGCAAGGGTCGAGTGCTGGTTGCTATGAAAACTGTCCCGAGGGTTGGCCGAGGTCAGTTTTCTAAGGGCAACCAACACGATTACTCTTGGCACGGACAAAATTATATGTAAGTGTGTTGCCCGCGTTTATATTTTGAAGATTATTATACAAAACCTGTATACGAATTATGATTTAAAATTGATCTAATAATCCCAAAAAACTCTTAATTGCTTGTTTCTTACATTTCTATTTCTAACTGTGACACTATCTACGGGGTCGATAATCAGCACTAAGGCGCTTATCAGGTAATCAGTTCCGAATTGGTCGATTTTCAAAAAATGCATGGTTCTCATTGGATATCAGTCATGTGACAGTTGTTTGTATTAATCTTTATAAGTAATAAAAATTATAGCAATATATACCTTGTACAACTCTGTACAACTGCATGCAGGCGATCTTATAAACGAGTTAAGTGTTAACAGGTAGGGGCCCAGGTAAGTCTGCCATCAATTGCAACGACACTTCTTTTGCCGAGGTCGTTCAATTCTGCGTTAGAGAATGCCAAAGATCTTTTGGGCGAAAATGCGCAATCCAGTAGCGCCCGACAAATAATAGTCACCTTCCTGCTACGACTCTCCTAAATTGACTTCGACGGAAACGCCCACGCTTTCAGAGTGGAACCACGTTTGTGTCTCACTGTAGCTAGCTCGATACGCGTTTGGGTTGATTACCTGTCGAAAACGCATTTTCAGTCTAACCAAACTTTTGCTGTTGCTAATTACCTCAGAGCAAATATTTGAACTACTACTAATCTATCTTTTCTAATTTTACCGTCAGCTGCCCGACTGTATCGTTCTCTTTGCGGCGAACTTGAGTCGAGATGCGTTTTGCGATGTTCTCCTACCTTCAACGCGTAGGTACTAAAAAAGGAGGGGTGGCGTCAATTTATCAAATGCACATAACGGGTGGGAGCATTTTTGAACCACGGTTGTTCACAGTCGGGAGCGTTACGGAACACTTAGAAGATTTTAAGGTCTTATAAATTTTAGGACAAGCTGGACTTAAGCTAATTTTGGAAAAACGTAAATTTGATCAAAACTAAGTAGAGCACTTTGCTAGGGAGCTTCTGTTTGCAACCTGCAGTACGCTTGAATATGGCTCGAATATCTTATGATACGGGTGGGTCGTAGGCTATAAGAACATTTCATAGTGGTTTGAATTAAACATTTTAACAATTGTTGTTTTTTAAATCGGTGATCACTTTTGACAACAGGTCGTGATTATGTAAGCCGTACGAATTTAATTTTTACTGCAGCCGATCTTTATCTTAATGTAGATTTTTGCTCTATGTGTTATAGTTGCTAATCATACGATTTGCGTTTCCAGGCCCGTTTGGCTGGAAAGTCAGTTGGATCTGGTTACCTGCTGCATGGGTCATTTCTTCATTTTTCAGTTGGTATCCGCTGCGACAAGGCCTAAGGCCGTTTGCGCCTAACCAAATCCCCTGAATTGCAGCACGTTTCTGGGGCCGCAGTGATTTGGAGGTCAAGCGAGTTGTGCTTCTTCCTGTTTTGTCCATTTATCTCGTTGAAGAGACGCCGGTACTGTCTGCCATGACCTGTTTGCCATGATTACCTTTGGGCACATGTTTGAAATTTTATTTTGAGTTGTAGAGAATAGTAAAAAGGGAAGTTTCCTTAGCGCATAAGGCGGTTAACAAAAAGTATCGATGTTCTTGATGAGGCATTGTTTATATTTATCTATGGTGCGTTTGGTTTATCGGAGGCCTCTTGACAGATGCGCACCGCGGTGCACTTTAAGTTAGTGAGTAGCTATTTGCAAGAGTTAAAAGGCTGCTTATCAATTAAGATTATTTTTCGATTCCTGCTGCAAACTTCATTATATTAAATGCTTTTTGAACCGTATGTACTATTTTCAACGCGAAATCTACTGTTATTGCCTAACATAGCACCTTGTGTATTTAATAATAATAATAATAATAAAGTCTTTATTCTGAGGTGCCAATTATGTACAAAGAAAAACAGAAAATGCATTCTTTAAGCAATGGCACAGCAGAACCTCAAGGCGCAGCTCAACCATGGCTTCTTTTCAGCTGAACCTTGCATATTATAAGATAAAATTTAAATATGAAGTTAATGCCTATTCATAACAACAACAAAAAACAAAACAGTAAATTTAAAATTGTAATTGGGTTTAAATAATTATTAACTGCCTAGAAGACGCAAAGTATGAGCAACGAATCAAGTATCAACCATAAAAGGATATACATTATGCAATGACCTGCCCGCCTGTCTTGTTTGCTATTATTTTGGTACAAAATTATTAAGTTAAATTAAAGCAAATCACCACACAATTCGCAGGTTGATTTTTATACTGTGCTCACTTTGCCTGTCGGTAATTTAAGGCTAGTTAAAATGAAATGTATTAGCTGATGTTCAAACTAAAATGGTTAAATTTCTTACTATTTTATTGAACGGCAATATTATTTAAGCTAGCTCTCGGCAAACACAAAACTGCTTATCTCAGATTGGGTTCAGAATTTCACTATATTTACAAATTAATAGTTCATTTTAGATTATTCGTCCTTTAGTAGCTCATATACGCGGTTCTGGTAGATAAAATTTACAATCTGTCAGATGACACAAAAACTTCGCCAGCGCAACAACGATTACTTGAATGTTTAAAAAAATCGTGAAGTTAACAAATAATCGTCAGGTAATTTGATTCAATTATCGCTTGGCAACAAAACCTCCACTTCATTGTTACAGGAATAACGTAGATAGGACGCCATCCATTCACTTGTTTCTGCTGCTTGGAAATCCACCAATTTCACAACATTTCATGACGTTATGCAATTTTTGGATTATTACGGCGAAGCTGGACCCTTGGATATGCAATAGGCCTCTTCAGAAAGGTTCAATCTCGTATTTTAATAGTTTCCCGAACTCTGACACTCGATTTATAGCTAATTCCTACTTCGTAAAGATTTCAACATTGCTCGGAGATAGTAATTTCTCTGCTGGAAACGCTCCCCTGGCTGCAACTTTCACTCAGGATGTTCCTACAGGCCTCGCTGATGTGATGCAGTGCAGATCTCTGGATTTCGATGCTTAATTGTGCCGGAATTGAAGTTCTAAAATTTCTGTTGTCGGCTGCCGATCTTCAGTCGTAGATGAGATTGAATTTTTTTTAATTTTATCGTGGCGGAAAAAGCCACAAACACTTACACTGCTGCACGGTGATGTCTACAATAAGATGCAACACTTTTTATAACTGGTAAACACTTTTTATTTACAAAAATATTAATTTTAAGAGAACACAATTTCGTTCAAACTGTCTTAATTTATAATTTCAATTGTTTTTTCTTATTTTTACAAAAACGCATCGCGTTGCTATGTTACCGCGATAATTTTTGTTAATTATAAATTGGTTTTGATGGCAAAATACACAAATGGAGTAAAGTTTGATTACATAAATCTTAAATTAACATTTTCTTAAATCTAAAAAAAATGCCCTTTGCTTATAACTATCACTGTTCCTTCCATTACGCACACAAATGTTTTAAAATCACTGCTCTGCTTTTTCACTTTGTCTTATTAATGCACTGGAAATTGAATTCAAATTTAAACACGTTGCTCGTTTTCTTTCTTTTCAGTTGCCTAATTTCGGGATTGCTCTTGCAATTTTCTATTATCCTATATTCCGATCTTATTTACCTTTCAGATTGCTTGCCATTCACTGATCTGTACTTTTATTAATAATTACACTCATTTTGTCTGCACATAACAAACCTTTTGCGTCAATTAATTTTATTTGGCCTGGCGTTAAATATGCACAAACCTATTTTATTTAATTATATTACTTTATTCAAACTCTCTGAAATATGCTTTGCTTATGCGTGCCTTTATCCGTTTAATTACTACTTCTCACATCTCAATTACCAATGCATTTAATACTTGTATTATTGTTTAAATTTCAATTTATAAAATATCTTAACTCTGTGCTTTATTGACTTGGTTAAATATTTTGAACTGCAAACAGAGCCGAGTTGTAGGCTTAAAACCCTCTCAATATATACAAGATAATATTAACGATATTAAAGGTTATGTTAATAATTATAGTTAAAAAAAGTTACGTGTAGTCACAAAGAAAAACTATTTTGGATGCAAAGCATAATTTTTAACAGATTTCTTTTGAACATTGCGGGTGTTAAAGCTTTAAGTGTTGGGGAGAAGCTGTTGTAGACGTTGCTAATGTTATATTGAAATGACCTTTCAAACAGCTGTTTTGTGTTGCGGAGGGGTAATTATACCTTTATATCTTAGATTTAAATTATGTACATCCGTTCTGAATTGTATCTTATTATACAGATAAAGGGGTGTTTTTTCAATATAATTTTATGATATTATAAAGCTGTGCTAAGCATACGCCTGTTCTCCATATTAAGCCAGTTTGCTACAGGTAGTTTATATGAAATGTGATCATATTTAGATATGCCATAAATATATCTTAAACATGAATTTTAAACTCTCTGTATTCTTTTAGATGTATATGAGTCAAGACAAGTGGAATATATTTCAGAACAGTATACATAGTGAGACAGTACCTATAAGTACCTCGCACAGCATCTTCTTTAGCGGTTGTTCTAAATGCATTCTATGGGGATATAGTATAGATTCATATAAGCTTTTTGTATACATTTATTAATATGCTCTTTGTACCTGAATGTGTTATCCAATATGAGACCCAAATTTTTTGCACTACTTTTTACAGCAAGATGTTATCACCTTTAACGTATTTTGTATGTTAGCACGATCACCATCTCTCCCAAATAGAAGTACACAAGACTTTGAAGGGTTTACCACTAATGCATGTTTAGATGACATCTCGAGCAACCAATTTAAATCATATGTTAGTTCTTGGACTGATGTATTGTAATAAGATGGGTTAAAATATTTATATATAGGTAATAATTATAATAAAATACTGTTTTATTCCCCAAAGTAAGTACATAGTATCATAGTACATATATACACGTTAAAAAATAAATATAAACATATAGGGAAGCGATGGTAGTCAGATGGCTGTGTATCATCAGCGTACTTGTGTATTTTACTGAACAAAATGTAATTATAAAAGTTTGATGTATAAATAGTATAACACAGAGCTCCTTAAATAGAACCCTGCGGCACTCCTTGTGTTAATTAACTGGAGTTGGAAATTTTATCTTCTATTTTTACACTCTGTGCTCTTACTGAAATAACTTTAAATTAATGTGACTGCACTTGCTGAAATCTCAATATAATGCAGTATCGAAAACAACAAATCATGGTTGATAGAATCAAATGTTTTGCTGCAATCAAGTAATGTAAGAAAGGTTCATTCTCCGTTATCAGTTGCCCGTAAAATGTCATCTGTAATGGTCAGTAGTGCAGTAGTACAGCTATGTGATAAACGAAAGCGTGATTGGCATTCTGGTAACAAGTTACAAGTATGTGAATGATGTCTTATTTGATTATTCATGATTTTTTCCAACAGTTTTTATAGGACTGGGAGAATACTAATTGCCCTTAGGTCTGAAAACTCTTGCGGATCATTAATCTTGGGTCGGGAATGATTAATGCATTTTTCCAGCAATCCGGGAAAATCATTTCCGTAAGGCAAACATTGGCAATATGCGTTAGATGTTTAAGAATTAAAGGCAAACATAAAATAATCATGTTTATATTTAAATCATCTGAACCAACTGCGTTAATTTTTATTTCTAGAATTAGCTTACTAACTGTATCATCTGATACTGTTACAAATTTAAATCAATTTTGTTAATTTTCATTATTACTATTTAAATAAAATTGTTTTAAATCATTGTCAATTTGTAATTTTGGTACATTATCAATAAAATAATTATTTACCTGTTCAGGGTTAGACAAGTGATTGGGTATTTAATGATTGGATGGTTTGTGGATATCTAAAATTTTGGGCGCTTTCCAAATTTGTTTAGTATTTTGTCCTTTTGCTTTTTTAAAAAGCCTTTTTTCTTTCAAAATATAGATATTTGTTAAGTTTCTTAGAGACTTGTAATATTCCCAATGTGCTGGATTTTTAGATTTTTTAAATTTGTTTTTTGCATTGTTTCTTAATTTAATCATCAATTTAACGTTGTCAGTCAACCAAGCAGCCGGTTTTTTTTAGAAATTTTTACTGTCTTCCAAGGAGCATGATTATCAAATAATTTAAGTAAATTTGTATTGAATATAGCGATTATTTTCATATACATCACTTACTTAATATAATTGTTGTAAAGGCAAATTTTGTAAATCAGTTTGAAGAACATCTGTATCTAAGTTTTTAAAGTTTCGAAAGGTTTGCATGTTATATGAGTGAACTGCGGTTTTATTTACGGAGTGTTTATTACTATCCTTGATTGTGCGTTTATCACGTTGGAACTGACTTTAAGTATGTTCATCTGAGGAAAGTGAGAGTGATGTATTTAAAAGCATGCGCCAAAGAAAGGTAGATAAGAAGTGGAAAAGAGAACAAATGTTGAATAGCAAAACCTTAGCTCTCAAATCGGTGAAGGAAGAAGCTATTTGAAGCTTTCTTCATAACAATATCAATACAGATGGAAACGTTAGTTCTATTTATCGTTGCAATAAAGTCAAATATCGCAGCAATGTGCCTCTGGTGTATATTTGTATTATCCGGCCAATACTGCAGATGTATTTTTATATCGATCGGAATTGCTCCATACTTGCGATAGTATAGTATCCAAAGCAACCGTAAAGTAAGCGAACATACTAAAATGGAGATTAAGACCATGTTCGAATACGCCCCAAAAGTTAAACCATGTGGTGAGTGTGCCTTGCGGATAGGCAACACACTTGCACTGCAGCAATACGCCTCACGGATAGGCAACGCACTTGCCAAGCATGTAACGTCACCGCATCAATGCCAAAGTACAGGGTGGGCATCCCAACGGCGCAACCCTCAGCGGCGGCAGTTCGAGTTGAGTTGCGGCATTATTATTATGAACGTTATGTTATTATGTTATGTACTTTATGTTGTGTCCTTATTTTAGTTAATAATAAATCGTGTAAATAACCTGTAAATATATACAGGGTGTCCGTTCTCAAAGTCGAACATAGTAGGCGATTAACATTGTATTGAACGTTTTTCCGATTCCTGTTCGCCAATTCAACTTACAGGGAAGCTAATTGTATCAATGGAAAGATAAAATTATTACTCATCAAGTGGTACCAATAATAATATTCAAGATGCGATTTTTATTTTAAAGTACTAATTTAAAACTTTAAAACTTTTAAATATGCCATGCCTTGCTTTTCAAGTTCGATAGCATTTGTCACAAAAATTGTAATTGGTTGGTGTAAATCAGGTATTTTCTGTCAACGTATCTTAAAATTATCTACAGAAAAATAATTATTTCAATAAAGAATGAGTGAATGCACTAATGTTAATTGCCTATGTTTGACTTTGAGAATGGACACCCGGTATATTAATCACTACAACCAAAAATTATTTTTGATCTTTTAGCAAAGAAGGATTTACCAATTCCCAAAAAGAAACAGTTAAATAACTATTTGGCTCCTTTAAGAACATCAAAATTCGGTTCAAATTCCATAAGTTCTGGTGAATTAGAAAATGGTTGCATCCATTACTCTCAGATACCAGATGGCGAAGATGAGGCTTTCATACTAGCTCATCAAATGGAATATGGAGATCCGTCTCTTTTTCGGTTTTTTATGTCTACCACAAATGTATTAAGACTGTGGTTAAATGCCTGTCAGAGCTATACAGATGCAAGATATAAGGTTATATAGCAAGGTTTTCCGCTACTTGTGTTTGAAACAACAAATAGAGCTAGAACATTCCATAGTTTTGGAGCAGCAGTGTGCACCTATGACCAAACAGAGGATTTTGTTTTTGCATTCAAAGCTCTGAGAATTGGTGCGGGGAAAGTTTTTGATGAAAGCATTAATCCTTCAATATTAATATGCGATGCGGCATACAAAATGCTTTTAAATTGTGTTTGGTTCAAACGTTACAATTAAGATGTGTTGGGCACATAAGAAAAACAGCTGATTAACACATGCATCCTAAAGAAAATATCTCTAAAATCCTGGAAGATATTGAATGTCTTCAACTAAGTAAAAATCGAGAAGTGTTCGACAAAGCTTCCATCATGTTTCTTTCCCAATGGAAAAAACAAAAAGACTTATTATTTTGAATGTGAATGGCTCCAGTTGAATCGAAACTGATATGAATGGGTAGACAAGGACGAAAATACTCTAACAGCCAGTCTTATAAAGACCACTAACGTGAGGTTAACATTAATTCGTTGTTAAAATAAACAAAAGCGCATCAAAATTTGTTTATCCATGAATAAAATGTCATAAGCACTAACGTTTTGATGCACTTTTGTTTATTTTAACAATGAATTAAAGTTAACCTCAGATTAGTGGCCTTTATAAGACTGACCGTAAGAGAAGGGCTTCCTCTGTTTAGATTCTCACTATTACTTAAGGAACAAGTAACCGCCTGGTCTAGAAATTATACGTCAAAATTAAAAGCAGGTTATTGACCTAGACTTGTAGGACAAAATCTTACAAATGGGCCAAACAACAACAAACGATTGTTTCTAATGTGTCACTGTTTAGTTGTTTACATTATCCACGCAAAAAAACATTGAAGTTAGCCATAGAAGCTGAAAAATGTACAAACATAGACTGTTTTGAAGAACATAAAATTGTTATGTCTAATGCTTAGACAACAATTCTTGAAGACCAAGATGATTGGATTAATGCTGAATGTGATTGTCCAGCCTACTTTAAAATGCTGGCATGTAAAGAAATTCGACCAAAATTGACCGCACCACCTTCAGAAGCAAAAGCAATTCCAGTTGGAATGAAAAGACGTCGTGATCGACCAATGTTCAAACTTTTGTTTGACCATGGAGTTAGCAAAAGTGTAAAAATGAACTGAAATTGTGTAAACCCAAAAGTGCATGCAAGTAGATTAAAGAACTAGTAAAACGTGCCAATTAGGTGTTTGTAAACAAAAACTCGGCAGTTTATCAAACGCACTAGGCCATATTACAAATTACTACAGCGAGCATTCGACGAGGTCGGCATTATGCGATGTGTATTAGGTCGAATTGCAAAGAAATGTATACAATTACGCTGTACTAAGTGCATACTCTCGTGTTTTTTAATAGTAGGTTAAAAAAACACGACATCGATTTAATGTATATAACCTCTGTATTATTAACTTAAAATCAATATACTTTTAGCAATGAGAGTGTATTCATTGATATCGATTGACGAAGGCTACAATTGTCTGTAAAGGGTTGGTTTGGCCTGACCAACCCTCGTTATCTCTTATAGCAGCAACTACAAGTGACATTTCCTGGCAAGGACTAACCTGGTCCTACAATACTATAAAATATCTAAGTGCCATAGTAGAGTTGGCTAATTTTACATTGGTCCTTCGAGCCGGATCCAAATTTCGGGCAACTGGACCGGACTTTGGAGGAAGAAGACTAATTGAAGGAAACATTGGCTAATTTTACATTGGTCCTTCGAGCCGGATCCAAATTTTGGGCTATTTGGGCAACTGGATCGGACTTTGGAGGAAGAAGACTAATTGAAGGAAACATTAGCTAATTTTACATTGGTCCTTCGACCCAACAACTCCCAGGTCAAGAAGAAACTGGATTTTGGAAAAAAATCCTCAAATCAAGATAACATCGCGGACCCTTAGGTCCTTCCGAACTGGAAACGGAAAAAAAAGTTAATGCTTCAATCAAGAGTCTTGGGTCACGCGGAACGGATCCAAACTCTGGGCAAATAAAGCAACTGGACCGGATCTGCCATATCCGTATGAAAAATTTTGGAGGACTAGCATTAAGATTGATATGTACTTTTCTGTAAATAAATTGGGGAGAAGTGCAAATTGAGCCGTCGCCAAGGAGAATCGTCCTACTAGTCAGTACAAGAAAATTCTCGCCACAGGGGCGAGAATAAGTGTTAGCAGTATACGTCCTGCTAAGAAAAACGATTCCAAGGGCTTCCGCCGTTCAGCGAGAAGAATCTTTAGCGGCATACGTCTCGCTAAGAAATTGGAAAATCGGAAAGTGGTAAGATACTGCTTATCAGACCAGGTTAGTTCCATGGTCAGTAAAGAAGCTGCGACGACATGAAGCCAGCAATAAAGGAACAGAAGCAGCTGGCAGACAAAATGTGCCAGTTGTTCACAAATATGAAAAAGGATCCCGGAAGCAGGAAAAATCGACTGTACCTAGCCAAGCGAGAAAACGAATTGGAAGAATTCTGGAAGGCATTCGAGAACGGTGACATCGAGCTGCAAAAGCGACTTCCAGCAGTCACGTGTACATTAAGAAGGATTTCTACAGCCAGGTAAAAGTGATTGCAGATTACATACACGAATGGCAGGAAAAGTTAAATCCAGCCAGTGACGAAAATAACGGCCTAAAAACCGAGAAAATGGAAAACCCCATCGAACAAGTAGGCAGACTCAAGAAGCAAGAAATCAAAATGCGATTATTTAGCGAGGTGTTGGACGAGACAGTGTCGGCATTAGAACAAGCACAGATAAAAATGGTCTACGAGCATAAGGCCAGCAAAATATGCAAGCAGTGGAAAATATCACAAAGCTTCATGAGGAGATTCTCGGATATGAACAAGAATTTGCTGAGGACTACTTTACAAACGAAATTTACAATCAGATGCGAGAGTGTTATAACCAGGTAATAGCTCAAATATTTAATAAAATAAGTAGCATCCCGAGAAACGAGCAGCCACGACCACGAGAGGAGTTGGTCATCCTATTGCCCAAATTATCATGCCAATCTTTGAAGGAAGTTACGAAAATTAGAGAACCTTTCACGACATTTTTGGGCGACTTATCCACAACAATGCCACATTAGGAAAAGCAGAGCAGATGCAGTATCTCAAGACGTACCTCAAAGGCAAGGCAAGCAAATTAATAAAACATCTCGACGCCTCGGATGCCAGTTTCGAAACCGCATAAGACCTACTGACGAACAGGCACAATAATAAAAGAATTTTGTTTTCGAACTTTTTAGATAACATATCAGAGCTGCCCAATTTAAACTACGATTCAGCAGCTAATCTGAAACAGCTGCATGATACGACGATGGAGAGTTTACGCGCCATATCCAACATGGGCGTAAATACAGAGACATGGGGACCCATAATAGCATATTTGCTGGTCAAGAAGCTGGACTAGGAAACGAAGAAACTGTATGAACAGTCGTTGACCAACTCTCGAGAAATCCGGCACCTGACAGAAATGTTAAAATTTTTGGAAAAAACATTCCAATCACTTGAAGCAATTCAAGATTCAAAACGAAAATTGGAAGTCGCGAAGACGACAAAAGCACCAGAGTCATCACCAAAACCATGGCCGGTAAGAAGTTATCAACCAAGCATCGGCAGATGTCGGATCTGTAACAACAGCTACAAGATCACACAGTGCCCGAAATTTATTGCAATGACCAGTGACGATCGGTACCAAGCTATCAGGCTCCATCGGCTGTGTGTGAGATGTTTAGTCCACAAGGAGAACGAAAGATGCTGCAATCCAAATAAATGCCAGACATGTGACAAATGGCACCACATTCTGCTGAATAAGGATTGGAATAAAACTCCGGTAAGAAATCCACAGCAAACAGCATCAAAACCGCAACAGGAGCACAATAGAAAACTCCAAGTGGCTACCACCAGCGAACAAAACAGCTTAGAAGACGTAAGCAGCCTCGTTAGCAGGAAAACCAAACATCCCAACCAGAAGAAAGTTCTGCTAGCCACAGCATTTGTAAAAGTAAAGACAGCCAGAGGATATTGCGAATTGTTAAGAGCATTGGTCGATCCAGGGTCACAGGCAACGTTTATAACGGAAGAAGCAGCTCAGTTGTTGGCACTACCAAGAGTAAGAATCCAAGCAGATATCATAGGGCTAGAAAGAAGCGAAGCTGGGAAATCCAGAGGAAAAATTAAAGTGGAAATGAAACCACGATTCTCCAGCAATTTCAGAATTTTTTGGGATCTACTTATGTTGGCAAGGTTGACAAAAACGTTGCCAAAAAACACAATCATTAATAAGAAAAAAGAAGCGTGGGAACAATGCCTACTAGCCGATCCTACATACAACATGCCAGGTCCGGTAAACATTCTCATAGGGGCTGATCTATACAAGGATATACTCCTAGAAGGAATTAAGAAGACGGAACAAGGAATGATGGCACAGAAGACGGAGTTTGGATGGATCCTACAGGGGCAGTAGAAGCAACAGAACAACCCAACATGAGAGTAGTCAGTATGATGTCTAACATAAAGGAAGATCACCACCTCGACAAGTTTTGGAAGATGGAAGAGGTCCTGATGGAGAAACCTATCTCACAGGAGGAACGAGAATTAGACAATTAGACGATTGGAGAATTGGAAGCAACCCATCGTCGGAAGCAAGACGGGACGTGAGTGGTGAACATACCGGTCACAGAAGACCCAAGTCGAGTAGAAGAATCGAGACGAAGGGCAGTCGCCAGGAAGCTGCAGTTGGGAAAACCATTCGAACCTGGCAAGAACTTGGAGTCCGGATACAACAACTTCATGAAGGAGTATCCTTCCGTAGGACACATGAAGAAGATGGACCAAAGTGGTGGTCCGAGAAGAGGACGTTACATTCCTCACCCAGCTGTCGCAAAGGAGGACAGCCAAACAACCAAACTAAGGGTAGTCAACAGTGCTGCGTCCAAGACATCTACTGGAAGAAGCCCGAACCAGACGATGCACACAGGGCCAAGACTACAACGGAATCAGGTGGACCTCCTTCCACAATGGAGGAAGTACAAGCATAAGTACAAGGACAAGTATCCCGAGGTCAGCCGAGCAACCAATCCGAGAAACGTCACACCACAGGGGCGTAATACTATTTCGACAGCAACAAGATGCCCACGACCTATCCAATACACGCTGGGGACACCTATCAATTACAACAGGGTCCGTTAGCAATATAACTACACTCCTCGTCATTTGCTTATAGTGCGGAATAAGCAATTTTATGAAGAAGCGCATGCAAGGTCAAGCAACGCCAGCAGAAACCTAACAACCGCAAGGACTTCAAGCTGGAACCACTGCACTCTACGTCGGAAGCAACGCCCGCCGGTCACGAAGCATGCCGTGGTCCAAACGGTTGACCATGGAACTCCCACTCGTCGCCCCATTTCGACCAGCCAGAATGTTCAAACTTTTGTTTGACCATGGATTTAGCAAAAGTGTAAAAATGAACTGAAATTGTGTAAGCCCAAAAGTGCAGGCAAGTAGGTTAGAAGAACTAGTAAAGCGTGGCAATTAAGTGTTTGTAAACAAAGACTCGGCAGTTTATCAAACGCACTAGGTCATATTACAAATTACTACAGCGAGCATTCGACGACGTCGGCTTTATGAGATGTGTATTAGGTCGAATTGCGAACAAATTTATACAATTACGCTGTACTAAATGCATACTCTTGTTTTTTAATAGTAGATTAAAAAACACGACACACATTTAATGTATATAACCTCTGTATTATTAACTTAAAATCAATATACTTTTAGCAATGAGAGTGTATTTATTGATAACGATTGACGAAGGCTACAATTGTCTGTAAAGGGTTGGTTTGGCCTGACCAACCCCCGTTATCTCTTATAGCAACAACTACAAATTCCATCTCTTGTCAAGGACTAACCTGGTCCTACAATACTATAAAATTTCTAAGTTCCATAGTGAACTTGGCTATCTACTTGATTTAAGTGTGGTTTTGTTATTTATGTATGATCAGAGTTTACTTTTTTTTAACTTTTTGGTGAAGTTGTTTCGTTGTTTATGTGTTACCTATCAGAGTTTAATATTTTTTTTCTTCAAATACCTGTGTGTATCTTACCTGCATAAAATCGTTGTCTTTAATGAAAGGTAAGTAAAAAAACAAGCAAAAGAAAGCAAGTTGAAACCATTTTTCGCGCCGCTTAATTGTTTTCTTCATTTATCCGATTATTTCAGGCCTAACCTGTATATTTTTATTTGAATTATAATCTATTCCATTTCGAATTCTTAAATTTTCCAAACCAGCGCATTTTGTACCTGGATTGAGTTGCTATCGTTACCACGGTGCACTTTTGACCCGCTTTATCTGTTATCGCTGGGCGTTGGAATGCGAGTTTTCTTGTTGAAGCGAACGTTTCGGGCCGGCACTTGTTTTTCTGGCCTCGGCCGACGCGTTTCGCGCGGTCGAGTTTTGATTTTTAATTAAGTCAAGGGTACGTGTTCTCAACCAATTTTTGCCGGAATTTTATTTCCAAGGGTTGACTATAATCAGGTACGATGGCGTTTTTCTGCTTGCTATTCTTGTATTAATTATGTTTCTCTAGCTCTAATTTTTAACACCGGCTAATGTCCTACCTGGTTTCTGCAATTTGGGAGTGGCTCTGCTTCAATTACGGGCGCATCCAAGGTGCTTTTAACCACAGGGTATAGCAACTCCCGGCCAGCATTTGCCTGTCAGCAACTTATGGGCGTTGGAGGTTCGAGGTTAGTGTTACTTTTGTGGTGAATACCGCATTATAAGTGGATGGTCTCCCTGCTTTCAAGCTGATTCGGACTGGCTATTCCTCGATTCTTGAAATTTAAATTCGTACATTCCATAACTATCAGTATTTAAAGTTTAAATTTATACTTTACGTTATTACTAACATGTAAAGTTTAGACGCATACATTCAATCAGTTTTAATATTTGAAGTTTAAATGCGTATACTTAATTACAATTAATATTGAAAGCTACAATTTATATGTGTAATCAAACCTTTGTAAAAGGAGCATTTACGTTTTTTTTGCCTTCAATAGCCTGAACAGAAGGGTTTTTTAAATGACAGCGATATGCATAGCACTCGATTTATTTGTGGTTACAATTAATTTAATAACTTGAAAGGGGTGCTTGATCTTGGTGCGCGTCGCAACCTTCAATTAATTTGCACATTTCTATCATTATTACATTCTTTATGACCAAATTATTCTAATTATTTAATATTGAGTTACCATTATAGACTTCGAGATTATTTAGCGTTAATAAATAAATGCTAGTCACTGGTAGTTAGTTATATTATTTGAAACCATTTTGTTTCTGGCGCTCATTTGTTTTCTTTGTCTTTTGAAGCATTTCCAGGGTAGTACAGTTGAATCTACGATCCAAGGCCGCCGAAATTGAGCTAGTTTGGCCTGCGCGGTAAGTTAAAATTTTTAGAGCTTCCGTGTAGTGCCTGCTTTAAGGAGGTTAATCTGCGATATTTTACTACCATTGATTATTTTAATTAATTAACCGCAGGTCAGCTTCTTTATTGTGACAAAGTAAATTTCATACCGAGCATTGATTGTAACTATCGTACGTACGTTTTGTCTATTATTATTTACTCAAAGATTTGAATTTTGTACAAAGCATCATTATTTTGTATCGAGCGTCAATTATGTTTATCGAATGTTTATTAATTTAATAGGCATTTCAATTTTGTACCGAACATTTTTCATCACTGTTGAGCGTCTAGTATTTTTTATGGAACATTTATTTTCTAATTTGGACAAAATGTCAGGAAAATATGACCTGCAACAGGAATAAAATACCGAGAATTTAATTTGTTCCCAATATCAAACAGCTGCATGCCATTTTTAAGTCATATTATGTTTAATAAGTAAGCGATAAGTCAACAATATATAACTTGTAGTAGAGAATATTGAGAGAGAAGATTTTGGTTTGATAAAAATTACGCAAATTATTAATTAGACTGCTTTAAACGATGCCACTATGTCGACTTTACAACAGTTATGCTTACTTATTTAAAATAATAACGCTTAAAAATGACATTTGGCTACTTAATATTTTTAAAGCAATGGTTTACTATGAAAAAGTTGGAAAAATGTCGTCCAAACTAGTTTCTTTAAGTGATCCCCTTCAAATGAACGGCGATGTACTTTCCCTCTTTTTCCAACAAAACTAGTGTTGCTTTTAGGAAACCCAAGTTTTGTCCTCAAGTCGAGAAATTATTTTACAATATATAAAGGTGAAAATATTTGCATTTACAGAAAAGTTTGCGTCTATCAGCAAAACTTAGTTTTTACGATTAGGTAAAATATGGACTACAGTACTTCCAATATTGAACATTTTACTAATTTTACCGAATATTTATCTCTTACTAATTACAAGAGCTCCTTCTTAATTGTACTGTTTTGGACACACGGTATAAATGTGTTTTACTTTAACTGACATTTTAGAATACAACTAGTTGTAGTAATATTGTAATCTTAAAGGCAAATGGCAGAAGTGGTAACACATCATTAATTTTCAATTCAAGAAAGTACAGCCAATTAATTTTTAAAGCGCACGATGTTTAAGACATTAAACAGAAAAATTGTTGTATAAAATGTCTTCTGCAATTAAATAAATATGTTCTGCAATGCAACTATGCGTTTTAAGCATTGACCTGTGAAAATCCAGAATATTTAATATAAAATAAATAATAGGGTTAACTAAATAAACAGAAAATGATGCTCTATTGCACTTTATTTCCATAGGTATCGAGCCTACGGCTTTGATCAAAAGAAACATAATTAGGGCTCTTAATACAACGTTGATCTTATTGTAAGTATAACACAATAATACATTTTCACTAATAATCCATTACTAATTCCACTCAGCTCCCTGCATATACTCGTATCAGTTAGTACACACAAATTGTAAACTGTAAAAAAATGTAAATAAAAAGCATTTATCACACTAGAAAGTAAATCCAACCATAAATCTAGAATTACAATACAGACGCAACTTCTTCTGCATAAATTATTTAATTCTATCTGCATTGGAACAAAGATTGCTATAAGTTTAGTGCGGGTATACTACAGGCCCTTAAGACTTGATGTAAATTGAAGAAAGTTAATTTCGTATCTGGAATTAGTATCACAATAGGTGTTAGTTAGATTTATCAGAAAATTATCGATATTTTCAGCTAAAATGTTAATACTATTTATTTAGAAACAATTTTTTTTCTAAATACTAAAAATGGTTCAAAATTGTTGAAAGGGCCGGATATATTTAAGTGAAATTGAATACACCAATCACGATGGGATATCAATAACAGTATGTTGCATGGGGCATAAGGGCAAGTGAATCTGTTCTACGAGTTACATAACCATTAACAGCAATGCATAACATTTACTACTTTCAAAAGAAAAATAACAAATAACACATTTAAAAGACTTACTATACTTAAAATTACTTGCTTGGGAATTAGTGTTATTACATAAATAAATAATCTTGACTTACACCAGTATATATATATATATATATATATATATATATATATATATATATATATATATATCTCTCTTTATATCCTTCCTGAACCAATAGTTGAATCGTACAATTCCAGACCACCACGAAATAGTAAAGTTTCAAGCAGTACCAAATGGCTTAGTATGGAAAAAAGGCGTCTATTACATTGTCTCGTATTTTATCATAAAATAATTATCAATAAATCTCCTCCTTACCTGTACAATAAAATAAAATTTCGTACTGACATTCATAATTTAAATTTGAGACATAGAGGTCTTATAGATTTTCCATCACATCGGACTCAATTGTATAAACGTTCATTCTCCTATAATATTGCTAAACTTTATAATAATATCCCTTTTACTTTTAAAACATGTGCTCTACCTATTTTTAAACTTCGACTAAAGGATTGGTTATTTGAGGGCACTGATTAGACTAGAATTATTAATTTATATATCATTTTATTTAACATTATTTTAAGGCATATTTTTATTATTTTTATTATTTGTATTTGTAATTCTTCGTGGGTGACTGGGTATTGCAGGTATTGCGCATTGCAGCTATATTGTATGGTTGGTTAGTTTCGTTTTTTTTTTTTTTTAAATTTTGAAATTTGTATTATGTTGTTATTTTTGGTTCATATGCTTGGTGATTTGTCATTATTTTTCATTTGTTCATTTTTTTATTTTTTTTTCTTACTGCGGTGGTAAGGAAGAGCAGGGATCCCCCTAGTAGGGTTCATCTGATTGCCATCGCTTTTCCATTCTATTCTATTAGTTAATGTCAATACAAAAGAAAAAAAAATGTAAATTAGTTTGGAAATAAACACTATTATTATTATTATTATTATTATTAGTATTGTTTAATATATGAATACTACTGCACTAAGTAACCTATTAGCCGTAATATATATTCCAGAATTGGCAATAAATACTAGTTTGTATATCTCTTAGAAAAACCAGCATTCCTAAGCCATACCAAACTCAAGCAATTGGAAGCCTTATATATTCGTAGTACCAAAACTTGTATACAAATCTGAGCCAATACAGTGATGCCATATCGAGCCTTTGCCATTAAGCGATATGAATCACGTTGTTTCGGGTAATGTTTCGTAATTTGATATATTTTTACGAAGCAAAAAGTTACACCGTAGAATTTCGATGCAGTCAATTACAATGTAAGATCAACGCTTTTCGTCTTAAGTTTATACTGCATTACAGTAAATTGCTATAAAAACCATTTTAGTGTGAAGTAAAATGTTCAGTGTAGTGTAAAAGTACAAACATTGATATGATACGAATGCTTTTTTATTTCAGAAAGTACAAAATGTTTATATCGAATACAACATGCAAATATATAGGGTATCAAAAAGATATTAGGGGCGTATAGTAATCACTAAAACGAGTATAGTAAAATCACGGAAGCAAACGGAGCACGTCATCAAATATCTAGTTATTAATTTAAAGTTACTGTTTTATGACGCGCACCGTTTGATTCCGTGATTTACTTAATAGTTACAATAAATATGATTGTAACTCTAGGTAAATCACATAATCAAACGGTGTGCGTCATCAAACAGTGACTTTAAATTAATATCTAAATATTTGATTACGTACACCATTTGTTTCCGTGATTTTACTATAAAGCGGTCAATAAACATGGGTCCAAAGACGCTTCATGATGGAGATATAACTCCTTGAAATTACTAAGAGATAATTTCTCCCTTTTCACTAATATGAAGTTACCCACTTGACGCTGTAAAAATGAAATTTTGAAAAAAATAATGCTAATCAAAGGTTATATTTCAGAATGTGTTAACCGTAAATTTTGTCTACTTTTATGGCATTTCACCTGGTGAATTATACGCAAAAATTATCCTTTTATTTAAATTAAATCCATGCAATTTAAGTTTTAAGCAATAAAGCACACCTTTTCGCAAATTTTACGTTTGCATTTTCTTGTATAAATCCTAAATTATCTTAAAAAGAGTGCATCTGAACAATTTTGATTAAGAGCACTATTTTTCTGATCACTAAATTTAAAAATGTCATGAAAAGTTATTAATTTATCATCAGCGAAAATTGATCACCTTTTACAAACTTCAAGGAGTAATATCTCCCTAAGGAAGCGTATATGGATCTGTTTTTTACTCATTTCAGTGAGTACTATAATAGGGGCCTGAAATTTAGAAACTATTTTAAAACCCTGTATAAAAGTTCTACAAAAAATAATCAGATAATATAAGTATTACACATTAAACACATATTATTGTTGAAGGTATAAAAAACGGATTTTAATAGTTTCTTAAGTTTCCGTGGTATATATTAAAAATAACAGCTTTCATTGATGTCCAGTCTCTGCCTTTAAATAATTCAGGATGCAATTCTTGCAATTGTTGGCATTCATGCTTTTTCGGTGGCTGTTTGTTCTTAATGTGTTTAGCAAAATATTTAACTAGCACTTCCTTTTGTCTTGTTGACCAAGGCTGTCGCTGGCGAGGAACCACTTTCTTCCTATTTATCTTGCTTCGCTTTTGGGGAATTTCTTTTTCAGTGTTTTCGCTTTCGTCTATTGTCTCCTTTATTTCCTCTCTATCCATTATAAATTCCGTTTCGCAAGTTTCAGTTGCCGACGAAGTGGATGGGACTGCTGATAAAGTACATGAATTTTCAGACATCTCTTCAAAAATATTTACCGTATTACCATATACAGGACTGAGATCGATGTTAATGTCGTCAAGCTGTTTTCCGACAAATTCATCGGCTTTGCCATCCGCTATTAGCAGAAGCAGTTTTGAAATTTTAGCGGTTTGGTATACGCTATCAGCCATTCGATACACATTGCAATGGGTTCGCAGTGTATGACCCATAAATTTGGACAACTGTTCTAAGTCTCCTTCAGAAAATTGAAATAACTGACAAACAGTGGCCAAATGTTTTCTAAGACGTGTTGCTGTAATACTGAACGGTTGTGTAGCTCCACAGTTGTTGGCGTACTTTTGTAATATTTTCGTTCCATCGATGCAATTCTTTCCAGAAGTGTGAAACACATAATTATTGTCGCTAATAAAATGACCACGAATGTTAATTAGATAATCAAAATGCTCTTTCATGATAGGGGACAGAAGAACCGGCACTCCTCTTCCTCGTTTTCCTCGTATTACTATACGATTGTAGGTTTGTAATAGAATCCGTTCAGTTTCAGTCAAGCCTTTAGCAAGTTCATTTTCTTCGCGATGTTCCAAATTTATTGATTTGTATGTCTCAACTTTTAATTGGGCCACCTCCGCAGGTCGTCTTCGGTTCAATAGTAGAATTTGGGTGTAAAGTATTTCCTTAAGGGAAGTGTAAGCCTTAAAATCCTTGGGCTCCTTTTTCAGAATACTATAATGTTTGTCAGCATTTCCTTTTAAAAATTCATTCAGTTTCTTTATATCTGTAGACAGAGGAATTAGTTCTTCTTTCTTCCATCTATTTTCATTCAAATTTGTAGCAGCCTGTGCAGAGACTTCGTCAGCCCATTGTGATTCAATTAACCTTTTTAATATTTTTAATTCTTTGCGTTGGACATTGGTATCTGCCTTTTGTTGCAGTAAATGAATATATCCCAAGTCGCAACATTTTTTTAAAAGTGTACCAAAGTTCATGGCCAAAGTTGGCGATTCATATCTCTCTGTTTGGAAATTATATTTTGCGATTTTGTTAATGCCATTGACAATGGTTTCAAACCTGTACGGACGCAGTAGATCAATTAATTCTCGTATTTCGGTGCCATGTGATTTTTTTGCAAACATAAGTAATTTTGCTAAGCGTCGTGCATTTTGCCGAACAAAATCCAAATTGCCTTTACTTTTACGTCCCTTTATATAGGAATAAGCATATTGACATATCAACGGATCTTTTTTAACAGTTAATGTTACCTCATCTGCCCTCATACGTGGAAATAATTCAGTTTTTAGCAATTGGTCATGTTTATAAAGTGTGTTAAGAAGTAACGTTGTTTGTCCATCACTTTGAGCAGTTTGTCTTTTGGTGAGCTTACCTTTATTTGGATTTTGGTTACAGCGTTTAGTATGACGGTATAAACTTTTCCTCTTATAGTATCCAAGGCAAAACATGCAAGGAAGAAAATCATCTGCATTCGCCTTGCTGGAAGGTTGAAGTCTCTTGACAGGGCGGATCTTGTTAGATGTTCTGTTTTTAATAAAGTTTCCCTGTTTTCGCAGTTTAGACAATGCATCCTTTCTTTCTTTGGACTTAGCGCCGAAGGATTGTATACGTTCAACTTCCAGTTCAGATGAATGCCATGTAAGTAAATGTCGTGAAAAATGAGATACGTCTTTCTCGCAGAACATGCAAAAATCCCTTTTATCCGTATAGTTTCTGCGAATTGCCATCTCTACGTGCTGTTAGTAAAAGAAAACAAGATTGTAAATAGTGCATATTCTGCATGAAAAGTCCTATTAATTTAACATTTTTGATAAAAAAATAATATTTATTTACTATACAAGTGGGATAAGTGCATCATTAATAAACGTGTGTGTAAGTTACAAACGAGTGCGAAGCACAAGTTGTGTAAGCACACAAGTATATTAATGAAGCATTATTACACATGTATCGTACAAAATTTTATCTACAACTGCCCAAAATTGCGAAAAGTGATTAAGAAAAATGCCATACCTGTAATTTTCAAAAATATTTTAGTAGACAAATGTCATTATTTATGTCATTCATTTGACACTATTTTCGTTAGGTAATGAAGCCATTACACCACTGGTAGTGTAATGAACTTCATTACCTAACGGAAATAGTGTCAAATGAGTGACGTAATAAGTCCTTATCGAAGCAGTTTGTTGTAGATAAACAAATTTACATTACCACATTTTCAAGTTCCTATTATTTTTTTCATATTTCTCATACTTTTCTCTAAAAATTTTAGTTATTTACACGAAACATTTATGTTGCTTAGCAATGTACGAGATATGCACATAATTAAAGGTCGGGTTTCTGGTACTTCGCGTTTTTCTTGGTAGTGTACACAAAATTCTCAACTTCAAAGCAGGAGGGAATTCTTTAATGCATTGATATGGTCAAGTATATTTACCAATAATCAATATTTTTTAGTGATAGCAAGTAAATCTTCTTAGAAGAAAATGTGAGGTTGGATTAAATTTAGCAGGATAAATTCTTGAATAACGCACATAGATTTTATTTACCAAAACTCATTTTCCTATAAATTATTTTAATAACCGAAACCTAACGCTAGTAGCAGTGGTAACGTGGTTTTTGGGGTAGGGCAATTTTTTACAGATAAACGATATCTTCTTGCTGATATGTTTGTTCTTTTTAAAATGATAGTCGGGGAACCAGGTAGGGTTTACTTGTAACCACAAACTGTGGGGCTTTTTTATTGTATTTTTCTATGTTGCGCTTTTTAATGCCATTTTCAAATAAAAAATTGCAGTTATAAAATTTAGGGAATCTTACGGTGGTTGGTAACGCTGATATGACAATTGAAAATTCAATTTGAAGTTTGAGGTTGTGTGAATTTTTTTTTGTATATTTTTATAAAATTTAATTACTAATGAGTGTAGAAGAAGATCATTCATATCCCGCCTGAAATACGAGAAATTGTTGAAAATACTGTCAGGAATTTTATGTTTGACAATATGAGATTATGAGCTACCAACTTTGAAAAAGTAAATTGTACTAAGCTATTAAAGTATTCAAATGAGCTAAAAACGCACTCTTTTGTGCTTTAACAGCTGTATTATAGATGCAAAATAGAAAATAGATTTTATAAATGTTCCCAAAAATATATATTAGGATGATATTTGCTGATAATTTCTTTAAAAAAAGTAAATTTCACGATCACATCAAAACGATGAATGTTAAATAAAAACTCATCAATTACAGGTGCAGCATAAAAGAGTTCTTCAGTAATATGGGAACCAAGTCGCTTTCGTATGTATTACTACGTTGCGGTACTACAGGGTTAAATGTTTCCTATTCTGTAGGGCCTATTAATTGTTTTTTACAATCTTACCTATTAAAAAATTATCAAAATTTATGTTGAAATCTCTAAAAAAAATTAATTTTTGCGATTTTTCGTAAACGTATGCATTAATATATCGTTTCTAAAGTGACATTTTAATATTGAGCGTGAATAACATTTTCTTTACCAAACTCCTTAGTATTTTAGTAAAATTATATAGGTCATCATACACATGTGACTCCCGTGTCACTTTGATTTTGAATTTTCACAGCTGTCAATACAAAATTTCTCTTTTTTGTTAATTTATTGAGTTTATTGAGTTGTTGAATAGCATTTTGTATGGGACGCCTGTGTATTACAAATAATTCACATAAGAACAGACTCCACTCTCTGTTTCATTGTAGAGAACTTTTTGAGAGACTATTTGTAATTAAAATTAAATTTTACTAGATGTAGATAATTTATTGCGTTGCCAAACGCCGAATGTTTTAATAATGGTACATATCCGTATGAATCCTACAATTTGAATTAGAAAAATAAATGATCGTTTTACCTCGTCGGCATCTAATTCTATAGGATTTTCTTGTAGTGAGGTTGGTTCTTCTTTTGTCTGTAATTGTGGTGAAGCGTTTGTAGTATCTGTTATGCAAAGAGCCACTGATTTTTCAGAACGTAAAATTGAGAGGGGTTGCGTTCTCTTCTCTTTTTGGAAGGAAAGAGTACTCGCATTGTCTTCTGTCTGAAGAAGTAATACATTTAAGATTATTTTACTTAGTTTTTATCTTCACTTACCTCACTTGATTTGCTTGAACTGGGTGCATAAGGGGGATCTTTGTAACTGTCGCAACTAAATCCTGAATATCTGGAACTACAACTAGTTTCACTAGCAGCACATACACTATCAGTATGCCCAAAATCTAATTTATTTTTATCCAAACGTAACCGTTCTCTCAAAGGTTGCACAGCCTTTTCCTTGTCTTTGCTAGTTTCGTCAATATTTTTTTCGAATACTTGTTTTTCGCCCTCTGAGACTTTATCTTCCGTTTCTTTTATTCCGACAACTGGATCTTCATCTAGTCTTAAGTCATTGATAGAAAGTACAACCTTTTTTTCCAGTGCCTTTTTCTTTAGTGTAACATATGTTTGGGAAATTATTTCATCTTTTTTAAAATTGAAGTGTCTTGTGCTTTAGAAAATAGCACATTCCTGAGAATTTTGTTAGTTTTGACTTGCTGATCCGCTTCTTTTCCTGAACTTAAATTCCTTAGGCCGTATTTTTCTTGTTTAGAATCTAAAAAGGTAGAAAGTACTACCTATTATGTCGACTACAATTAAACCGATGTGATTTACTATTAAATAAGTAATAACTAATATGATAAAGGAGGTCTACAATTTCTCAATTATCTTTTTTTTTTATTTCAACAGTAATATCAGAAGTGTATTAAACTAGCCGATTAAATTTTGACGATTTCTGTCACAATGTTTTGCTAAGAAATTTGTCAAGTAAATTTGCCGCTCAACAAAAGACCGGAGTGCCAGCACGAGGAATTTTGGGTCAGAACATTTACGAGATATATTTCTTCAGAGCAAAACATTCTGACAGAAAATCGTCAAAATGTATTCAAGCTAATTTATATGACACGGGATATTCGTAGGAATGTGCGGTACGATCCGATATTTTGAAATACCGGTACTTTGTCTTCCGATACTCGATATTTTGTACCGATATTTCAATAAGCGATACAATACAATAACTTATCTTTTGGCCATTATTTTTTTTACATAATATTAATGAAACAATCTCAATGAGGTTGTTTGATATTTATATTTCGTTATCTATGACAGTAAGGGCGAGATGGTCGAAGGTCGATAACTTTCAATAAGTAATTTTCAGCGTCTGCAAACTCGGGAATAAAAATAAAAACAAAATGATTTTATTGAGCCGAAATCTTACTGTTTAACATGCGTACGTGCTACACACACGTCGGGTTTCGACTGGCACAGCAAATCATAATTGATAAATTCTAAGGACAATGACTAATTCTGGCGGAGTGGAGCTCTCATGTATCCCAACAAACTGTATGATAAGGATTAAATATCCAATAAAAACTTCATTATTCAGCTTAAATATTTAGAAAACGCTGCTTTACACAATTGTAGTGTTTATATTCAAAATGCAAGGGACGTTTAAGAAACTAAACTTTGTTGGAAAATATGAATACATTTCAGTTATTATTTTCGTGTTTACTTTTTAAGTTTTTAAGCGTTTATAAAAGTTAGTATACTAATTAATAAATGTTTTTCTATTACTGATTTTGTAATTAATTTTTTTTGACTTCTTGTTTGTTACTGCCACTATTATTGCCACAGTTATATATAAATCAATACGATACGATTGTACCGGTACTTTTCGGCGTATCGAACATCCCTAGATATTCGGCATGATTATTTCCTGAATGAACAGATAAAATTCACTTAGTGAAGCAAGCACCTTTAATAATGACGCCAAAATTATTCAGAAGCGATTAATTCTGACACATTTTTAACCGCGGTTAAATTTTGACATTTGAATTTTTATCATTATTATGAATGTAAAGGAAATAATCAAAGTATTTTTACAAACAGATTATGCAGTTGATTATACAGAGTACAGATTGAATTGCACAATTTTGAGTCATATAATCAAAGTGTTAATTTGAAAGGAATTCTATTTCAAACAGCTTATTTTAAGATCATTTTGTACTTACCTTCAAAAGATTTTTTCGCTAAATTAAGTATGATACTACTTCTTGTAGACATTATTAAGGTTATACATGCACTATCACCTGTTGCACACAATATGAGGCCACCGACACATCTGGGAATCACATAACATGAATGCGCTGTTGCCATTTCGTACTCATATATTTGGCTCAGATTTGTACGTAATTTTACATATTACACATATACGCCATCACTACCAGCAGCGCCCCTATGGCAAAACTCGGAACTAAAATTTTGCCGATTCTATCAAACTTGAGCCAAATTAAGATTGAGGGTACGCACACATAGCGACATCGTACGGTAGAAAAGCATGGAAAACAATCCTGAGCCAGTATACTGGCTTAGGACTGTCGTGATGGCTCAGGATTGTACATTCAAGTTACTATGCCTGGCTTAGGATTGTATGAAAGCGCAATATATATATATATATATATATATATATATATATATATAATTTCTTTTTAGAAATTAACTCACAAAATGCTAGATAAACATTGTTTTAAATAACTACTTAATTATTATACACATGCAAACAGTATACATATTACTATGAGATGTAAGAGTTTATTTACCTTCAAGGAAAACGTTTCCAAAACAAAAAAATGTGTAGCATCGAATGGATAAGTAATAAAATTCAGCAATTATTTTCAACAATTAAAGATTAGATACTTTTGAGTGACTTAAGTGTTTTATGACTACTAGCAATCTTTTCCAATATTTAAGAAGTTTTTAAATTTATATCTGAAGCCTCCGATATAAATCTAAAGAATCAGGAAAGAGATGTCGCTATTCCATCAGATACTACACTTGAAGTTTTGTCAAGTTTCTTAAATTTACTTATTGAAATATTATTAGACATTTACGAATATTATATTGTTATGCAGTGTGTCTGGTAGCATACGCATTATAAACACGTTTGATAAGTTTTTAAAAAAATTAAAATTGAATAAAACTGTAAGCAAAAAGCAACCATGAATTATAATAAGTTTCCTGTTGCGGCGTAGTGCCAATTGGGTAGAATATTAGAACGAAGATTTGAAGCTGTATCTACTCATCATATTGGTTGAAAGGTCGTCGTCGTAATACAAATAAGAACTAAGAAACTGAAAAAACTAATACAATATAATAAAGTTAAAAACATAAGAACCATTCAACATAAGGACAATTACAAGTAGGTATTGTGCACTCGGCTATTTGTGACAGTGCCCTTGCATTTAAATTTCGCGCGAGTTAAATTATAAACACGTTTGCTAAGTTTTAAAAAAATTAAAATTGAATAAAACTGTAAGCAAAAAGCGACCATGAATTATAATAAGTTTCCTGTTGCGGCGTAGTGCCAATTGGGTAGAATATTAGAACGAAGATTTGGAGCTGTATCTACTCATCATATTGGTTGAAAGGTCGTCGATTGATTTGGAATCCTGTTCTAAACTCACCTGTACAAATGAGAGGAGAAATTTGACTGATAATGCAGTAGTCAAAAAAGCGAGATGGACAACGGCGAAGATGTGTCGCTGACTCCTCCAAGTCAGCTCGACCAGCAAGTCAATGCCGTGTATGAAATCCCTGCTCGTCTTCGAAGTTTGTACAACTTTGTCATTCAGTACACCTCTCAAGGATGCTACGAAGTTGCTGTTCGTCTGTGTAAGCAAGCGCTGGAAAAGACTAGAGATCACGATCATCCACACGTAGTCACGATGCTGAATATACTAGCTCGAGTCTACAGAAACCAAAACAGATACGAAGAGGCCGCAAATCTTCTAAACAATGCATTGGCCATTCGTGAGAAAACTTTTGGAGAAAATCATCCTGCTGTCGCTGCTGCCCTTAATAATCTGGCTGTGCTCTATGGCAAACTAGGCAAATATAAGGAAGCCGAGCCCCTTTGCCAACGTGCCTTAGAAATTCTTATCTGAATTTATTGCTGGCGTTTGCCTGGGTTGCATATGCCGGCAGCCACACCATATTGTGATACATACCGGACACACCGCCTGTAAAGGTAAAGTTTTCCATATTTTAGGTTATATTACAGATATAAAAGTACGGTTTAATAGTATATTATGTTATTAGGAGGCCGGCAGTACGGCTGAGTGGTGATGCATCTCTCACGGCACTTGCAAAAGTTAAGCACCAGTCTGCTCGGTCAGAACTTGGATGGGTGACCAGCTGGAGAGCGGGCATAGTGTTCTAGCCAGACAGGCTCCACTACCCCAAGTACCTCCGCCGAATTTAAAATACAGACACCCTCAGCGGCTCGGTGCGCCCGGCCCGACGCTGTAACGGTATAAGGGGTTACAGATTATGTATGTATGTATGTTATTAGGAGCAAAAGTTATATTTTATGTGGCGTGGCTGGACGGTTTATCTGCCGAGCTTGCGAGGCAGATAAGTACAGCTGAGCCACATAAAAATACTTTTGCCCCGAATAACATATAGCATTTTTTCTTCAAACGTTTATAAGAAAATCCGAAGAAAATTACTCTATCTCGTCAGCGGCAGATCTTTATCTGCCGCTCGTAAACGGCATATAATATTATCTGCCGCATGGCAATAAAGTGACAGTTTAGCATCATCAATCCAGCAGTATAATTATGACGTAAAAGGAAAACAAATACAGGTTAGCTAAACAACTTGATTCGTTAAATTGCATTGTTGTTTACCTGAGGCGTATTTACAAGGAAATAGGAAACCATATTATTGACGCACGATTAAAAGAAACATTTACGTCTTCTTTGGCGAGAGAGCACGGAATTAAAATTTTGCATGGCTCCTGAATGAAAACATCTATATCAATAGATTAACGTTTGTTTCTTATACAAATCGAAAAGATAAATAATACTGAAATGTATTTTGAAAAACTGACCTATTTAGAAATTTATGGGTTAGCTGCAGAGATAAGAATATTTATGTTTTTTACGTTCTAGTTGAGTCTCTGTGTGAAAAAGAACGGCTAAAAACACTTACACCCGTATTCATAGTCGTTCGCCAGCGACTCGTCGGCGAAAAGCCGGAGTTTTGCCACGCCCCTTACGAGAATTAACCTTGCATAGTCGCTCGCCGGTAAAACCAAGGATGCGCGTTACTATGGTTTTCAGCGGAGCGCTGGCGACGCGCTGCATGCGCGAGCGACTATGCAATGTTAATTCTCGTAAAGGGCGTGGCAAAACTCCGGCGTTTCGCCGGCGAGTCGCTGGCGAACGACTATGAATACGGGTGTAACACTTCTGAGCACGTGTATGGTTTATATTTACAAAAGTTGCACTTATCGTTGTTGACTAAAACTAACCTCGTTAATTACACAAATTAAAAATATCTAAGGAACTACTTACCGTAACTCAGCACTGCACCTATTTCGGGAAATAAAATTTACGAACGATAACCGCTTTTAAGAACACAGCACATATTTTATTCTTTCTCAAACTTAATTGCCGATCACCATCAAAGTTAATTCATGCTTCTTCAACTAAATACTGGCCTTCGCTTTTACGCACTGATGATCCGCTTGCCCGAGTTCACATTTAAACTCATTACAGACGACTAATGTTTATAAAAGCGACAATACGTTCAATCTTTTGACGGCAGTGACTGGATGATCACCCCGCACGCACTTGCTTTGGCATTGACTTGTTTCAATAATTCCATGGCATCACTGATTTTTGTAAAAATGCTAGTTTTATTTTTTTTAAATGCTAGTTTTATTTTTTGCATTCCTTCGGTTATGGAAAATGAAAAATAGTTAGCAACAGTATGAATAGATGCAGTATTTTTTTCTCTACAAAAAATGTATTTACACTTTAGCTCTAAAATAATTAGGGGAGCCAATAATTGGACATTAAGAATTTAACACGAGATGAAAAAAAAATTGACCGGAAGTCGACCTCGGAAAAGAAATCCGATTTCCGGTTTCTATATATTTTTGGAATCTACTCTTCAAGCTGAGTCGAATGATATATATCTCGTCCTCCTAAAATACAGGGTCCGGCAGGGAAGTATAACGATTTTCAAAAATCAATAAATCATTTTGTATTAAACAAAATTTTATTTTAATTTTTTTCAAAGATGAATTACATTATGCCATTTTGTTATTGCATAAAAAACATTAAGAAATTTGACTTAAGAGCGAAAAATAACGTTATCTAAGTGGTGGCCGTCCTTTTGCAAGCACTGCCGTAGATGAGTTGAAAAGTTTTCAGGAGTCGTGACTGTTCGAGCTCCTCCACGAGCTGTTCCAACGTTGTTTACCCATTTCCTAATCATGTTTCGTGTAGGAACACGACCGTGACGTTCAACATTAAAATGAATTCGAAACCTGCGTTCTGTGGCAACCACGGAATGACCGGTTTCAATAAATGTGTAGTAAGCAAACACACGATCTCCTACTGTCCGCGGCAACCACAGAACAATACCTAATGGCAACTGAAATGGCATCTACCACCGTACCACCGAGTACATACCACCCGTTCCGAAAACATTAGTTCCCCCACTGCTTTGCTATACTCATTTCAAAAACGTCATACTTCCCTGCCGGACCCTGTATATCTCCATTTTCTTGCTTCTCAGTTAATAATAACAAGTTAATTAATTGTTGGTCGATTTACGTTTAAATTACGCTGAATTTTTTGTCTGTTCGATCAACTCTGTCGTTTGCCCATCTTTGAGGTTAACTGTAACTCGTTTAAAAGAGAGCATTTGCTATACTATGATAAATTTTATACTGTGTTACAACCCAACGCTTTGGTATTGAGGTCTCAAAGGCTAGCCAGCGCATTAATTTGATTTAGTTGCCAATAGTTAAAATATAGGGACCAACATACCATTTATGATTGCATTTAAATAAAACAAATCAGCATTTTTAATAAGCCCAGAAAGAGGCAACAGTTATTTATATTAAAACTGAATAGTAATTGTGGTAATACTTATGTTATACATACATACATACATACATAATCTGTAACCCCTTATACCATGTACAGTGTCGGGGTGCCGAGCGCACCGAGCCGCTGAGGGTGTGTGCATTTTAAATTCGGCGGAGGTACTTGGGGTAGTGGAGCCTGTCTGGCTAGAACACTACGCCCGCTCTCCAGTTATTCCAATTTATATTATTATAACATGTATAACGATTTTTTAGGCTTTTACAGCCATTGTCATTAAGTAACAAACGACTTCCGGGATTGGACCGTGTCATGATTGAGATCGAAAACCTCAACGTTTCGCCCACTTTCGTAAGGGGCTTCATCAGGAGGAAAATCAAAAGAGCACGGTAACTCAACGTGTTGACCACGCCAGAGGCGATGCGATTTGCAGATGACATCTTTAAGTTGAAAAGAATATGCAAAAGAGAATTATTTAAAAGAAATCGTAATACAAATAAGAACTAAGAAACTGAAAAAACTAATACAATATAATAAAGTTAAAAACATAAGAACCATTCAACATAAGGACAATTACAAGTAGGTATTGTGCACAGTGCCCTTGCATTTAAATTTCGCGCGAGTTAAATATGAACTACTGTAAGTTTCGAAATTTAAGTTATCAAAACTATCTTCTGTATAATTCCTGAAAGCGGCGGACGATAAACAATGACGCTGTAAGTATTCATTTTTCTGATTAAAACATAATTCAACAGAAAAATTTTGCAAATTCAGTTTTATTATACTTATTTGAATTGATAACTTCCTAAAATTTTTGCATGGTATTATTTATTGGCTACATAACAGTGTATAAAATTTTATAACTTAAAAATTTCACGTTTGGCAAATTTTTCGCTATGTCACAATTACAAGGAAATTATTTCCCACGATTCAAATGTGACACATGTACTGGGTTTAATAGTGACACATATCACATTTAAAATGACGCGAATATTTCATATTTTCGTCAAAATGCCAGGCAAAAGAGTTCAAACCTATACTCCGGAAGATGTGACGTCACTTGACTGATATCATCCAATGAGAACCATGCATTTTTTGAAAATCGACCAATCCCGAACTGATTACCTGATAAGCCCCCAGGGAAACTTATCAACCGATAAGCTCCCTAGTGCTAATTATCCACCCCGCAGATGATGTCATAATTAGAAAAAGAAGTGCAATCAACACGCAATTTGAGTTTTTTGGCATTATTACAGGCTGATTTTTTACCATGTAACAACTTACGAAAGTGCATAATGGGTTGCCTACAAGTTGTTACATGATAAAAAATCAGCCTGTATATCAATTTTAAATCATAATTCGTATACAGGTTTTGTGTAATAATCTTCAAAATATAAACGCGGGCGACACAATTACATATAATTTTGCACACGCCAAGGGTTATCGTGATGGTTGCCCTTAGAAAACTGCATTCGGAACAGTTTTCATTGCAACCAGCACTCGACCCTTGGCGTGTGCAAAATTATCGATAAGTTTGTTTCGCCCTTGTTATATTACTATTAAGAATTCTTAGTCTGTAAAAAAAGCTGCCATGGTGTTCAAAATCCCAAGATCAACATTAATATCCTGGCTGAAAGGTTGGAGAATTGTGCACCACCAAAACAAGATAAACTTGGCGTGCCGTAGACTTGGGGAAAGATATTGAAAAGCGGCTTCCTTCTCATATTAAAACAATCAGTAAATGGGGGTTCAGATTTTCCCCGAAAAGAAGTACTTAGTCTTGTTGGAAAGTATGTACACGATAATCATATAGAAACTAGATTTAAAAATGGGATACCTGTAAAGGACTGGTTCATTGCATTTTGTAGGCGGCATGGTCTCTCATGTAAGAAGCCAATTAAAAGACAAACCATACGCAAAGAAAGCACAAAACCAGAAATAATATACGGATTTCTCAATTTGTACGAAAATACTTTAAAAGAGCTTGGGTTAATTGACAAGCCAACCCAAATCTTGAATCTGGGTAAAACATCCTTATATTTTGAGCCTTCAAACACAAAGGTAGTGTCTCATAAGAATCAAGCGGTATTTCGCCACACCCATGGCACTGGAAGAAATAACACATCAATATTATTCTGTATCTCAGCAAGTGAAGACAAACTGCCTCCATTTATTTTATACCAAGCCAAGCATCTCTTGGATATTTGGATGCATTTGGGGGTATATCCTAATACTGGATATGCTTCTACTCCAAATGGTTGGATGACAGAAATATCATATACCAGTTTGTTTAAAAATCATTTCCTGAAAAATTGCCCTAAGGAACGCCTTTTTCTGCTCATATTTGATGGACACTCCTCACATGTTTCTGTTGAACTTATAGAATTAGCCATGAGAAAATATTACTCTTCTAAAACTGCCCCCACATACAACTCACATTCTGCAGTCATTAGATTCCTTGGCTTTTGGTGTCTTTAAGAAAACTTGGGATGAAAAGTTAGCAACATGGCAATGAGAGAATTATGGGCGTGGTCTGTCAAAAGCTGAATTTTCCATATTAGTGGGTAAGGTTTGGTTGGAGTTTCCAGCACACTTATTGAAGAATCATTTCAATTGTATGGCCTATACAATGAAAATATTGCCGATAACCCCGTTGATAAAAAATGTAATTAAGAAATCTATATTTCAACCAGACGAGTTAGAAACATATAAGAAAAAAAATGAGAATCATAACCGAAGAAGGGTTTGTGCTTTCTAAAGAAGAGACTGCGGCCGAAGAAGAGTTTGTGTCTTGTGAAGAAGAGACTACTGTAGCATCAGTAGAATCACACCCATCTACTAGTAGTGCAATAGCCGGCATCAGTTCTCGCAGTTCAATGGCCCTGCAGTGCAGTAAGTCTTTACAAGCCCTTCTGCTTGAGAAAATTGGAGGACAAACGATGACAATAAATGCAACTAAACGTAAAAGAGTTGGAACCTCAAAATTTGCAGATATACTTACCAGAGAAGATTATTTAGAAGACTTAAAGAACTCAAATAAATCCAAAGAAACTGCTAAAAAGAAAACCATTGTATAAAAAAAGAAAATATTTGAAGTTGAATCGAACGGCAATGTGAAAGAAGAAAACGACCTAAGGAGCTTAAAGAAGGGAATTATGTTAGATGATTAGCATACAAAACATTTACCAACAAAATATAAAGAATTTTCTCAGAAAACGAAGAAACCCATGTCACAAATAACCGAGTGCACTGTACCTAAAATTACAAAAAATGTTTAAAAACGTCGACTCAGGTCGCGCTGAGTCTCACACTGTATATCAGGTCCGGAAATTCATAATTGGACTCGGCGGGTTTGAATTCGGATAACCGGAACCGAAAAACCCCATCTAGGATTTCATATACCTTAACTCATTATATTTCAAATTTATTATAAAGATTATTAGTATACATAATATGTAAAATGTATCGGACTGTATACACAAATAATAACATTATTTCCTAAACGATATCTAGTGTGTAATACTAAAAATGTGTAATATATATGTATGTGTAATTAAATTACACTTGCGTTGCTTAATATTCACTAATAATGGACGTATATGGCTTTTCTCAAGAGAGTCATCACATCTGTAATTAAATGTTTTTCTGTATTCACATACAGAACAACTGTACGGAATGTTTCCTGTATAGGTATTCACATATGTAACTAAATTACTTCTACGTGCTGCTTTGTATTCACAAATGAAGCAACTGTATGGCTTTTCTTCTGTATGAGTTATCATATTAGTCACAAAACTACTTTTCACTACTGTTCTGTATTTCCAAACCAAGTAACTCTAAGGCCGTTCTCCTATATGAGCTCTCAAATGTGTAACTAAATCACTATTAAGTGCTGTTCTAAATTCAGAAACCAGGCAACTGTATAACTTTTGCTCTGTACGAGTTTTAATAAATCTAAATAAACTACTTCACTGCTGTTGAGTATTCACAAACCGAGCAACTGTATGGCTTTTGTTCTGTATAACTAAACTGCACGAGTTTTAATATGGCTAACTAAACTATTTTTCACTGCTATTCTGTATTCACAAACTGAGGATCTGTAGGACTTTTCTCCTATATGAGATCTTATATGTATACCTAAATGACTTTTAAATGCTGTTATGTAGTCACAATCCGAGCACCAGTATGGCTTTTGTCCTGGCTTTTCTCCTGTACGAGTTTAAATATGTCTAACTAAAGTGTGTGAGTTTTAATATGTCTAACTAAACTGTGCGAGTTTTAATATGTCTAACTAAACTGTGTGAGTTTTAATATGTCTAACTAAACTATTTTTCACTGCTGTTTTGTATTCACAAACTGAGCATCTGTATGGCTTTTCACCTGTATGAGTTCTTATATGTCTAACTAAATGACTTTTATTTGCTGTTCTGTATTCACACTCCGAGCATCCGTATTGCTTTTCTCCTGTATGAATTTTCATATGGTTAATTAAATTACTTTTTACTGCTGTTCTATGTTCACAAACACTGCAACTGTATGGCTTTTCTCCTGTATGAGTTTTCACATGTGTAACTAAACTTCTTTTCGCTGTTGTTCTGTATTCACAAACCGAGCATCTGTATGGCTTTTCTCCTGTATGAGTTCTCATATGTGTAACTAGACTACTTCTATCTGCTGCTCTGTATTCACAAACCAAGCAACTGTATGGCTTTTCTCCTGTATGAATTTGACTATGTTTAACTAAACCACTTCTATCTGCTGCTCTGTATTCACAAATCGAGCATCTGTATGGCTTTTCTCCTGTATGAGTTCTCATATGTGTAACTAGACTACTTCTATCTGCTGCTCTGTATTCACAAACCAAGCATCTGTATGGCTTTTCTCCTGTATGAGTTTTCGTATGTCTAACTAACTGACTTTTACGTGCTGCTTTGTATTCACAAACCGAGCATCTGTATGGCTTTTCTCCTGTATGACTTTTCATATGTCTAATTAAGTGACTTTTACGTGCTGCTCTGTATTCACAAACCAAGCATCTGTATGGTTTATCTCCTGTATGAGTTTTCATATGTCTAACTAAATGACTTTTACGTGCTACTTTGTATTCACAAACCAAGCATCTGTAAGGCTTTTCTCCTGTATGAATTTTACTATGTTTAACTAAACCACTTTTATCTGCTGTTCTGTATTCACAAACCGAGCAACTGTATGGCTTTTCTACTATATGAATTTTACTATGTTTAACTAAACCACTATTATTTGCTGCGCTGTATTCACAAATCGAGCAACTGTATGGCTTTTCTCCTGTATGAGTTCTTATGTGTATAACTAAACTACTTTTATCTGCTGCTTTGTATTCACAAACTGAGCATCTGTATGGCTTTTCTCCTGTATGAGTTTTCATATGTCTAACTAAATGACTTTTGCGTGCTGCTTTGTATTCACAAACCGAGCATCTGTATGGCTTTTCTCCTGCATAATTCTTTGTATGTCTAACCAAAGTACTTTTATATCCTGGGCTGTATTCACAAACGGCGTAACTATAGGGTTTCTCTCCATTACCAGCAGTTTTTACATTATTTTTGTCGATTGTTTTCTTTTCATAATTTTCTTGTGTAATAGATGGATTATCAAAACTTTCATTACTATTCATGTTCTGCGATATGCAAGATGTAGTTCCTGCAGAACTACAAGACTTATTTTCCATAGTTTCTTAATGAATGGTAATTGTTTGAATGTTTCTATTAATTATATATGAGACAAGGGAAGTTGGATATCTTCACATCTAGAACAAAAGCAGATTGTTATTCAAATTCAGTTATTTATTTATTTATGGACTTATGGGATAACCCCATTAACAGTTTATAATTACATAAACTAATATACCTTCTTTACAGTTTTCGTTTTAAAATTTCAGCTGTTCGAAATTAGTTTTCTGTACACAACCCACAATTACAGTTTTTTCCGCAAATACGTATCTAGTTAATGAACTACAACAAATAGTAAAATGGGCGAAGTAACTGCTGAAATGATACGAGCGATTTTCAAGAAACCAAAATAATAAACAAAAATATCGATGCAAAATTACAAGAACTACAAAAACATTCAGAAACGACGCGTACATCACTACTAAAACATGCAAAAGAAATTGAATTGCTGGATAAAAAGTCAAGAAAGAGGAATCTGGTTTTCTTTGGTATAGAGCTAGACCCACGTAGCAATTATTGGGACATAGAAAAGCTAGTAGTAAACATTATAAGAAACAAAATGGAGTTGAACATTACAGTAGACGAATTGACTTTATTAGGAAGCTAAACAAAAAAAATAGAACAGCACCTATTTTGATTGGACTGACTACATACAGAAGAAAATTAGAAATCCTCTCCAACAGAAAAAAATTGATGAACACCAACATTTACATTGAAGAAGACTACCCAAATCACATAATAGAGAAAAGGAAGCAGCTGAAACCCGAATTAATTGCAGCTAGAAAGAAAGAGAAAATAGCATACATAAAATATGATAAACTAATAACAATAGGAGAAACAGAAGCAAGACAAGAGGAAGAAAAGCATATGGTTGTAATTAACGATAATCAAATCGAAGATCAAGAAGAAGAAGAAGAGGTACTAGAGAAGAGAGATGTAGAAAAAATAAGCAGGGAACAAAATGGCCCGAAAGCAAAAAGAAACAGATCTAAACTAGGGTCGGACGACCAGGAAGAAAACATGATCGATGAGATGATAGATAAAAATACAAACACAAGTTCAGTCAGTAAAGGTGCGACAAAAAAACCAAGAGTGGTACAGACACTCTTCGCACCATTAATAGACAAAAATAGCACCAAAAAAGGAAACAAGGATGGCAATCAACGTCAAAGTTGGTCAAACCAATAGCAATTCACAGACAAGGACGGAAGCATGATGACAAACACCGCAAAGAAAAAGGAAAATAGCAAAAAGATAAAAAAGAGCTGGCAACATACTACGAATAAAACGGCGAAAATAAGGGGAACAAATATAATAAAACTGGCAACCTGGAACATTAAAACTCTTCTAGAAATAGGAAAAATGGAGATCATAGTAAATGAATTACAAAAATACAAGGTAAACATAGCAGCACTACAAGAAACCCGATGGGCAAAAAGTGGTGAAATTAAAAGAAATAACTTTAGTATATTTTACAGTAGAGAAGAAAAGCAAGGACAAAAGAGTATTGCCTTTTATGTGTCAAAAGATATAAGAGAAAGAGTTCTGCATTTCCAACCCATAAACAGAAGACTAGCAGTGTTAAGCATGAAAGGGGCCCAACACAAAATAACAATAATAGGAGCCTACGCACAAACCGAGACGCAGGAAACAGATGATAAAGAAATTTTCTATTGTCTTAGCAGACCTTAATGCAAAAATAGGTAAAGAAGACTACCTCGATGGGGTATGTGGTAAGCATACAGTACATGAGTTTACCAACGACAATGGGCACAGAGTCTGTGCTCTTGCAGCCCTAGCAAACTTAAAGGTTGCTACAACAGTGTTTGAACATCCTAGAAAACATAAAGTCACATGGAAGCACCCAAACGGTAACATTGAGAACCAAATAGACCACATTTTGGTAAAGAAAAGCTTCATGAAAACAGTAAAAGATGCAAGATCCTATCGAGGAGCCAACGGTGACACAGAACATTACATGGTATTAATGACAATGGCAGAGAGCAAAATAAAGAAAACCTACACAAAAATACAAATAAAAGAAGATGGGCAGTAGAGGAACTACAATTAGGAGAAATTAGGAGGCAATACATAAACAAATTAACACAAATCTATAATCATAGTACACGTCATGAGGAAGACAAATGAGCACTGGAAGAGGATTCAAACAAACATACTAACCTGTGCAGAAACCACAGTTGGACAAAAAAACAGTAATAAAAGTTTTGAAGGCTGGTATGACAAGGAATGTAAAGAAAAAACAGAGGGTAAAAACAAAGCAAAAAGCAGATGGATGCAAACAGGGGATGAAGAAGACAGGAAGAGATACATAGAACTTAAAAATGGAGCAAGAACTTTCTTTAAAGAAAAAAAGAATACATGGTTAAACAAGAGATGAGATGAAATAGAACAAGAAAATAAAAACAATACTAGACGATTTTATCAAAATTTAAGGAACATGCAAAGTAAATCACCACTAACAATAAGAAGCTTTAAAAACAAGGAAGGAATCCTAATGCACACCAAAAAAGAAGTTAAAAAGATATGGGAAAAACACTTTCACAAATTACTCTACAACCTAGACACAGTACACCAAGAATATGAAGATGTATTGCAGAATGAAATTCGTGACGTGGAAATACCACCACCATCAATAGAAGAGGTTGTTCAGAATATAGAAAAGTTGAAGAACAACAAAACTCCAGGCAGTGACACAATAGCAACAGAGTTACTAAAATATGGAGGTCCCACGCTTCATGGACAAATTCATGAGTTAATATGCAGAATATGGACAGAAGAAAATATGCTACATGAATGGAAAAAAGGTATAATAAAACCTATGTTCAAGAAAGAAAACAGAGAAACATGCAAGAATTACCGAGAAATAAACTTTCTAAACACGACGTACAAGTTATTGGCAAGTACCTATACTAAAAGAAAGGCTTCAACAATACACTGAAAAAATCATCGGGGATTATCAACAAGGCTTTCGCCCCAGCAGGAGCACAACAGACGCAATACATATAGTAGAACAGATTATAGAGAAAGCTTATGCATACAATCTAGAACTGCAGATAATCTTAATCGACTTCGAAAGTGCCTTTGATTCAATCACTAGAAAAAAGTTAATACAAGAAATGGGCAACATGAAAATACCAAGGAAATTAGGAAGATTAATTGCAATGACTCTACAGGATACAGAAGCGGTAATCCAAATAAATATTATAACCACCAAAAGCATAAGTATAAACAAAGGCGTGAAACAAGGAGACACACTCTCGTCGCTCCTCTTTAACATTATTATAGAATGTGTAATACGTAAAGCAAACGTGCAAGGACTAATTACAACCAAACAATCGCAAGTGGTAGCATACGCCTATGATCTAGTGTTGATTAGCAGAAGTAAAACCAATTTAATAGCAAAATTTCAAGAACTAGACAGAGAAGCAAGGCATTATGGCCTTCACATTAATGAGAAAATAACAAAATACATGATTTATAACAAAAAACAAGACCGACTGCAAAACCTGAAAATAGGAACGTTTAATTTTGAAGAAGTGAATAAATTTAATTACCTTGGATTCCTAATAGAGAAACCATGTATGAGAAAGACGCGCTTAAAGGAAAGAATTCAAAAAGGAAATATATGTACTTACTCGTATAAACTGCTCATAAACAACAATCAACTCAGTGTTGCATCAAAGATCAGGATATACAAAACATTAATACGACCAATAGTAACTTATGGTATGCAAACATGGGCTTTCACAAAAACAGATGAAGAAGAACTAAGGCGTTTCAGAAGAAAAATTATAAGAAAAATTTTAGAACCTATAAAAACAAAAGAAGGAGCATATAGAAGGAGGATGAATTTTTAAATAGTAAGAGCAATGAACGGAGAAGATATAGTAAAATATGTCAAGGCTCAGAGACTAAAATGGTTCGGACATGTGATGAGGTGTGAAGACGGCAGAGCAATAAAAGAAATAACAGAGTGGAAACCAGATAAAGAAAAACAGAGAGGAAGATCGAAAAGTAACTGGAGAGACAACATATTAGAAGATATGAAGACAATGAGAATAGAGAACTGGAGAAAAAAGTGTAGTAACAGGAAACAATGGAAAGAAGTAACAGAAGCAACCAAGACCCACCCAAGAATATAACAGCAGAAGATCTTTTAAAGACAGCACCCTTTTATATTTCCCCCCTAACCTTCAGCTAGGTGAAGGGAAAGAATCCGCAAGGATAGGGCCATAACTCCTTGAGTTTAGTTGCCATTATATACAGTGTCCGCCAAAAAGTCGGCATAATAAGGGAAACATTTTTATTTTTGATTTTTCAAAAAAACTTTTTGCGTCAATAATTTGTGCTTGTCTAAAAACCTATTTATCCATATATACCAAGTGATTTTTACTTGTTTAAAAAATGGAGTTTTCAAAATTGTCAAAATCGAAAAAGTGCTATTTTTCGGAAATTAAGTAATATTTCAATGAGATTTCTTTAGAGTGTGTTATTTTTAGCTGACTAAACAATTTCAAGGCCAGACAACCCCTAATTTTTTTTAACTTTAGCTAAAAATTAATTTTTCAATTTTTTAAACATTTTTCAAAATTTCACATACAAAGACTTAAATTAAAGTTCAAATATTTTTATGTGAACACTTTAAAGAACTATAATTGGTGAATATAATATAAAATGTTAATTACTTCTTTACATTTTTTATTATTTACCGAAAAGTAGTATGTTTGCATAATTTTTACGTTTTCTATGCAAGGCGCTTTTTAGGAGAAACATTTTTCAGTTTTAATTAATATCTATTTAAATGGCTTCAAGAAACTCTAATCTAACCTTGTTAATGAATTACTGTTACAAAAATCCTGTAAATGTTCCTTTACTTAAAAATGGGCATTATGTAGCTAAGTTTCCAGTCGAAGTTGTGCAAATTAAAGAGTATATTTAAAGGTGTTGTCAGAGAAAAGACACAATTTTTTAGTAGTAAATTAGGTATACCATCGCGTCCAGTGCTAAGTTTATTTGGCAACTGACTAACTTTATTACATATGTCAGACAAAGATATTTCCCTATAACTGATATTAGTACTAGTTGAATTACTTACGTTATGGTCCTAAGATAATTTGATAGTGTTACTTGGCATGTAAACAGAAAGAAAATAATTACTAAATAAATTAACTAACTTCTGATCACTTATCTGTAATTGATGGGCACCACCCACCGTTAGTACCGATTAGTGACTGTAATAATAATAACCTGGAAAATAATCTTACTAGAAGTACAATTTTAAAGCTGGTAACTATTTCTCTATTAATGCTGTCTTAGAAACCATTGACTGGTCAATTATATTGTAATGGTTTTAGTGTAAGGGTTTAATATCACATAAAAAAAAGTTAAAAGAATACAATATTAAAACAAATATGAATTTTAAGTATTAGAAAGATATCAAAGTTATTAATATGTGTTTGGTAAAGAAATGAAATAGAATTTAAATTCATTTGAATGATGCAATATAAGAAACAGAAAGGTTTTGACATAATTTAATTATTACCTGAAATAAAGTGAAAGATTAATATCAAATACCTATTCGAGAAATATCATTCAAAATAGTGGGTGTTAAATAAATATGATACAGGTTATATAGTGTTGGACTTGCAAAACAATATCACTAAGGAGATTTTTATTTATTAATAGAATGTAAAATAATTTTGGACTAAAATGTAATACGTTTCTAAACGGCTAAATTTTCTAAAATAAACCCTTTCTAAAAAGATTTTAATCTGTTTGGTATGTAAAGGGTTGTGCATTAAAATAAAATTTGGGAGAAAAGTTAAAAAATGAAATTTTAAAAGTTTTGAAGATGTGGTGATGGTAAAGAGGAGTTTGGATGTGGTGAAAGTGCCATATGTAATATAGTTATAATCTACAAAAGCAATTTCTAGAATTGGATGCAGAACTAAGTTTATTGTCAATTAATTACATCATATAAATTGGATAGCAGGGCAGGTTTTACTGAAAGTGGTTTATATCGAGTTTGTTAGCAGAGTGAGCATCTTGTAGTGTGAATAGAAGGTTTTTCATCTACTGGAGTTGTACTTCTTCAAGCTTGTTATTGAAGTGACATTTTGTAACTTGCATCTAGTCGAGATTCGTGATACTAGGTTGTCAACGGCTTGTGAATTTTGGAAGGAAGATGTGGAAGGCGTTTGCTTCTGATCAGTTTTGGCAGTTCTGTTGAAGAAAAGTGGTCGGTGCTTTGTCGTGTTTGGCTGGGAAGTCTTTGCGGATCCTCGTGTTTGGTTGAGTTCGTACTGGGATTTGTCTGAACATTGGGAGATTTCTGTGAGGTTACCGGATGCATTTGGCTTGGTAAAGAAGCATATCAAGGTCGATAGACAGGTGACAGGCTACAGGTATTTATGTAATAAAGTGAAAGTAAAACATAGAAAGAGTGAAGTGAGACAATTATAAAAGGAAGTACTTACTATTTAATATTGGTTAAATGACAAGTGAGTTCCCATTTGAATCTCGCCGTGTAAGGTTGTGTGAATGCGCTTTGTACACGCGAGGTTTCAAGTGCAAGTGATAAACGTTGACCGTAGGTCAATTGATGATAACCAGGGAAGTGAGTATTTTGTTTTATTTTATTTTTATATTCCACCGAATTTTAATCTGGTTTCTGATTAATTCAAACGCTCATTATAAATTGCTGTAAATACATATCCACGGGGTGCGGCCAAAATGGCCAATAGCCCTCATCACAATAACATGCAGTTCATGCAACCAAATCCATTAATGAACAATCAACAGATGCAACCACAATACACGTCATCCACAAACATGTACTACACTCAACCGATGTTAACACAGCAATCACAGCAACAACCTGCATTTTATAGTCAACAGCAAATAAACTCTCATATACCGAATCAAGCAGTACATTATTCATTACCTGAATTTCCCCCGCTACCATCGACAAATGAATGGCAAATTCCTAAACACAGTAAAAAACGAACAAGGGACACGCAAGCCAAAGCGACCCAAAACAATACTGGTTAAGTAATAGGGATGTCGTACCCGGTCTAAAATAAAACCCGGGTACCCGAAAGCAGTACCCGGGTAAACCCGGGTACCCGAAATATATAACAAAAAAGTTAGTGTACATCTGAACATCTGAGGTAACTACAATTTCTTTCTTTTACGCCGGGAGTTTTAAACTGAACTAAATTAAAATAGTACCTACTCACCAATTTAAACTGCAAGTCGTTTGTTATTCGAAAATATTTTCACACTTCCAAGTGCTATCAAATTCAAGTACGTGACCTTTTGTCCGAAATTGGTAGCACCATCAACATCACACAGAGGATGTTGATTTTATTTCATCTATATTGACGCGATTGAATGGTACTATTGCCGGGTTGAATATTTCCGTGAAGCGGATTTATTGCTTTATATGAAACAATAAACATTTATGTGGTATGGATAGTGTGATTCTTGTTATTACTGCATGGTTATGTTTTTCCACAGCTTATTCCTATTGTTTTTAAGTCTTTATAATTTCCTCCGAAAAAGGCTGACTTTCTGGAAATTATATAATTTACTAGTCGGGTACCCGGGTCCTGAAAATATACCCGGGTCGACTAGTACCCGGGTCGACCCGGGTACCCGGGTACCCGCTGACATCCCTATTAAGTAATAATAAATTCAGCTGTCTTAGCAATCAAGATGAAATGGATACAAACACACAAAAGGATGAGCAAAAGAAAGACCCAAAACCACCACCTATCTTCGTCGCGGGTGTGGAAGACATTAAACCGCTACTTACAGAATTAAATAAAATAGCAGAAGGAAACTATCAAACTAAAGCGCTCAGTAACGAGCAAGTAAAAATAGAGTCTAAAGATGGTCCAACCTATACAAAAATTATAAAAATGTTAAATGACAAAGAAACGGAATTTCACACTTACAAACCTAAACAAGATAAAAGTTTTAGAGTCGTGTTAAAAAATGTACATCAATCCACCGATGTCGAAGATATTAAGAAAAGCATAAAAGCGCTGGGACATGAAGTTATAAACGTGTGGAACGTTAAACAACCACGCAGTAATGTACGTTTGCCTATGTTCTTTGTGGACCTAAAACAAAAAGACAACAATAAAGACATATACAACATTAAATTACTAATGAATACCATCGTCACTTTTGAAGCACCACATTCTAAGAGAACTATACCCCAATGCTTGCGTTGCCAACAATACGGGCATACAAAAAACTTTTGCAAAAGAAGCCCACGCTGCGTCAAATGCACAGGGGGTCACTTAACATCTGACTGTACTAGAAAAACCAAAGATGGAGCAGTTCAATGTGCTAACTGTAATGAAAACCATCCGGCTAATTATAGGGGATGTATTGTTCATAAACAGATACAACAGAGGTTATATCCTCAATTAAGGAAACCAGTTCAACCAAAAACATTTACAACGCAATATGTCCAGCCCAACATATCTTACGCACAAAGAACACAACATGGCACAGAACAAACAAACCACTTCAATACAATGATTCCAACACTAGACACACAACAAAATAATGACATAACAGAACTTAAAAATATGATGAAAGATCTCATCAACCAAATGAGTACCATGATGAATCTGATTTCAATGTTAGTAACTAAAATGTCTTAATGGCTCAATTATTAAAAATTGTAGCATGGAACGCCAACGGCTTGTGTCTACACGCACAAGAAGTCAAAATTTTCTTGCAAAATAACAATATCGATCTACTGCTAGTGTCAGAAACGCACTTTACTCAGAAAAGTCATTTGCAAATACCAAATTACCGAATATACTATACTAGACATCCAGATGGCACTGCCCACGGGGGAACTGCTATCATAATACGAGAAAACATCAAACATCACAAATCAGAAGGTTATAACATGGAATTATTACAGGCGACAACAGTTACTCTTGAAGATTTTACGGGAACTCTAAATATATCGGCAGTTTACTGCCCGCCGAAATTTAACAATAAACAAACAGACTATGAAAGCTATTTTAAAACACTAGGAAACAGATTCATCAGTGTAGGAGACTGGAACGCTAAACATCACCACTGGGGGTCAAGAATCACAACACCTAAAGGCAGACAATTGTATGCAGCGATGAAGAGCTGCAACCTAGCGGCATTATCTACAGGCGCGCCTACATATTGGCCAACTGATAAGAGAAAAATCCCCGACGTATTAGACATTGGCTTTATTAAAGGTATTGATGGTAAATTATGCAAAATAGAATCCTGTCTGGAACTTGCAAATGACCACTCAGCGATCATAATCACACTTAACTCACATATACTGGAGAAACAAAAACAACCAACATTGTATAGTAAAAACACGGATTGGGAACTATTTAGAACACTTTTAGATGATAAAATAGAACTGAAGGTGCCACTGAAAACCCCTGAAGACCTTGACATGGCAGTTATCGATCTTACTAAAACAATACAATATGCAGCCTGGGAAGCAACACCAGATTCTAACCGGTATACTATTAAACAAAAATTTCCTACAATAGTCAAAGAAAAAAGAAAGCTTCGTAAAATATGGCAGACGACAAGGACTGAGGACAACAGAAAAATTTATAATAAGGCTGTAAAGGACCTAAGGCAGCTATTAGCGCAAATAAAAAATCAATCCGTTCAAGAATATCTGAAGAATCTATCTCCAACGAAAGCAACAGAATATTCCTTGTGGAAAGCCACATGAAAACTAAAGAGACCTCAAGTACACGTCCCACCAATCAAGGATCAAAGCGATAAATGGGCTAGAAGCGATAAAGAGAAGGCAACAGCTTTTGCGAATCATCTTGCAAAAGTCTTCGAACCACACGACATACCCGCTCCAGAACATGAGGAAGAAGTCAGGAAATTTCTCACAGCCCCATACCAAATGGATCTTCCAATAAAAAACGTCAGCCTTTCAGAAGTTAAAGACACAATCCTACAACAAATAAATCCGAAAAAAGCACCAGGGTTCGATTTGGTCACTGGGAGAGTCCTGCAAGAACTCTCAGAGAAAGGTTACAAAGCAATACAGCAAATATTTAACACTGTTCTGAGAATTGGTTATTTTCCTAGTCAATGGAAGGTGGCTCAAATTATCTTGATATTAAAACCCGGGAAAAATCCTAACGACTCGTCTTCTTATCGACCAATAAGCTTATTGTATGTTCTATCAAAAGTTTTTGAAAAAATCCTCCTAAAACGACTAAATCCATTTGTAGACGACAATAAACTTATACCGGATCATCAATTCGGGTTTAGAAGCCAGCATGGCACCACCGAACAAGTGCACCGGATAGTTAGTGTAATCAATAGGGCCTTTGAAGATAAAATGTATTGTTCAGCAGCTTTCCTGGACATCAGCCAGGCCTTTGACAAGGTCTGGCATGATGGTCTAATATACAAACTTAAACAAAGTCTACCATGCAACTTTGTCATCTTGCTCAAGTCCTACCTTTCAGGAAGACACTTCTTTGTAAAGTACCAAGATGAACACACAGACCTAATACAGATTAATTCCGGAGTACCCCAGGGAAGCATACTGGGACCCATCCTCTATACATTATACACAGCGGACATTCCCATATCCAACAGAACTGTAGTGGCCACTTATGCTGACGATACGGCGATACTTGCTACAAACGTCAAACCTGAAATAGCATCACAATACCTGCAGGATAATCTAAATGAATTAGAACCCTGGTTGGACAAATGGAAAATTAAATCAAATGTATCAAAATCAGCACACATAACACTCACTCTGAACAGAGGTACCTGCCCCCCAGTCATTCTCAATGGTCAACAACTCACACAAAAAGAAGACACCAAATACCTGGGGGTACATATGGACAGACGCTTAACCTGGAGGAAGCATATATTCACAAAGAGGAAACAACTCGGTTTGAAACTGAGGCAAATGTACTGGCTTATTGGTAGATCATCTCAGTTAACACTTGAAAACAAGCTCCTGTATAAGGCTATCATCAAACCGGTGTGGACCTATGGGATCCAACTATGGGGAACGGCAAGTCATTCTAACCTGGAAATCTTACACCGTTTTCAGAATAAAGTGCTGAGGCAATTAGTTAATGCCCCGTGGTATGTCCGTAACATTCAAATAGCAAAAGACCTGCAAGTTCCATCGATCAAAGACGAAATCAAGAGTTATACTGTACGTTATAGTGCTAGAACTCAAGCTCATCCTAACCCACTCGCGAGAAGTTTATTTGAACACACTAATGTAGTGCCGCGATTAAAACGCTTCAAGCCAGAAACCCTAATGGACAGATTTGATTAGGATTAACTTATGTGTATTATTTATATATATCTCTAGATTAAGAACTATTTACGTCTTCAAACATCTCTAAGAGATGTCTTTTAAGGGTAGCTTCATTGGAAGTTTCCCTACAAGTCATTTTCTGTTTATTTTTGTTAATTATTATATACAAATGAATTACTTATTGTCCTTATGGACAGATTGTAAGAAAAGTGGGGAAAAAAAAATGACAAGTAGTGTAACGAAAAGGTACTTGTAATTGATTTTGCACTTGCATAATTTAAAGTGACATTGACAGACGTACAAATTGTCACGGAATGAATTTTCAGGAATAAAGGCAGTCTTGATTATGTGTGGATCCACCTGAGATTTTTAAGAGTAAATGTTTCTACTTGAGCTAGTTATATCTAATAACATTGATAATTCATAATTTATAAAAGGTTAAATGAGTTACTTAAATTCATTTTAAAAGAGAATTGATTGAAAATAAACTCAAGTATAATAAAAGTCAAACGTAATAGCTAAAGCATAATAAATATTGTTATAACATAAAACCATTTACATACATAAAGACTATTGTAACATAGTCAAGTATAACAATATTTTCTGGTATCAATTGTAATGATGCGATCTTGGTGTTCTATTCTAGTCCTTGGGACATTATTTCACTTCATGTGTCTAAAATTAAAATTAACTTAAATAATGTGAAATTCCCTCGTTGATATTCCTCAGTATTAATCAAGACAATTAAAGAAAAATCTAAATACTGTAACGACCTTGGGATCAGGCCATTGCAAACATATGACTCAGCGTCCCGATCAATCGAGAACGACCTAAGGCGGGGGCAGTGTCACGACCTTGAGCCGGTTCACGTGCGGACGGATGAGTCACATCCTTCGAGAAACGACCTTGGTAACTCATGCGCGCGAACACGTCAGCGTTGCGGGAAGGATCGAGCAAGGTCTCGACGTTTCCGGGATAACTCACCCGGCGCATATACATATAAATACGCGAAAAGGAAATAACAGGACAGTCGAAGTCCGAGTGCAGACTCCAGCTTTGAAGTACGCGGAAGCTGCCACATAAATAAACCCGTGTATACATAAAATCTCGCCATATAAATAACGCGTTGTAAATAAATCTAGCCAGATAAATCATTAATGTTTAAGTCGCGTGAAAATAAATGAAGTGTATTTGTTGTTAGAAATAGTTCCTGATTAGTTTATACATAATTTGTGTTCCGCCTTAATAGTCTTGTGTTTTGTAAATAGTAAAGATAAATTGCTGTAAATAAATACTTAAAACAAGAAGCGGCGAATAATTTTTAATAGCCCGAGAACGTAAAACGTGACAATACGAACGCAAGTATAAACTATTTAAACACCCCTATAACCTATAATAGGCATATAAGATCTTAAGAGCTAGAGTGAAAAAATGCAGGAAACATGCTATGATGCATACGTCACAAACATTGAATCTAATTTAATAATACTAAATCATTCTGATCATACGCAAAAAGCAAACGTAAATCCAATGCTTATTCCGACGAAATGAATTTTAATGCTGAGACTGCATGTACAGCTGACGAGATATGTAACGTATTCGCTAAGTACTTTGAATCTGTATACAGTAACATACCGCTTACAACGGCTCCCGATCTATCATCAATAGAATCGAATGTAAACGATGCATTATTGAATATTAATATACCAATTCTCCAGGTAAATAACTGCATTTATAAGTTGGGCACAAATAAAGGGCCAGGGCCAGATAGCATACCATCTTATTTTTTTTTAAAAGCTGCTAATGGTTTAGCATACCCTCTGTATTTATTGTTTATAATGCCCTTACAGCAAGAAACTTTCCCAGATGAATGGAAAAAGGCCCAAATTATACCAATTTTAAAGTCTGGTGATAAGTGGAACACACAAAATTATCCACCGATTTCAATAATTTCAGCCTTTGCCAAGGTTTTTGGGAAAGTAGTAGTACATGATTCTTAATTTTCTCACATTTTTAATACGCATCTGAACAGCATGGTTTTGTTAAAAATAAATCAACAACAACTAATTAATGCGAGTATGTGGCATTTCTTCAAGAACAATTGGCAAACCAAAGACAGATTTTTCCAAGGCATTTAACAAAGCAAATCATAAAATATTGCTCTTAAAATTGGATGTCTATGAATTAAAGGAGATCTGTATAGATGGTTCAGCTCGTATATTGTAAACAGAACGCAGATCGTTGTTCTGAATGGTTTCAAATCGAGGTCTATCAATTTTACTTCCGGAATCCCCCAAGGTTCAATTCTTGTTGCTCGGGCAGTATTCTAGTGCAAATTTTATAAAATGCCATACACAGAGGATCAAAAGGCCGAAATCACCGAAATAATAAAGAAAACTTTAATGGCAGTATTAGCCGATGAATCCTTATATCAAAGATTACTGATATAATCTGGAAAAAGGTAGATGCTCACATAAATGCGATAGCAGAAGTCCAAAAAGAAAACGAAATGCTATCTAAAGAATTAGACCACCTGCAGCAATACTCCAGACAAAATGGCATTTGCATTTTTGGGTTCGAAGAAACGCCCCAAAAAACTTAGAAAACAAAATTATATCTACTATCAAATCAAAAACGAATATTAACATACGTAATGATTTCATTCACCGATTCTATCAAGTGGGCCGGCATACTAGTGATAATGATAGTTCAAATAAACCACATGCTGCTATCGTAAAGTTCACCTTGTTCAAACACAGAGAAATGGTTTTTAAAAATCAAAAACTTTCCGTATTGTGACAAAAGACAACCTATCGAGAAATCGCCTGGAAGGGCTCAAAGCAGCTACTAGCAAATACAGAGTCACCAACGTGTGGTCAGTTGACGGGGCAATTAAAATAACTGCCCATTACAAATCTGAAAAAACTTAATGAACTAAGAGTGGCAAATGTCAGGGTTTCCTAAGTTTCTTAAATATTTCAGTTATCCATTCAACTCGCATGTGTTTATTTTTTGTCTAAACTGTAAATACTGTAAATATATAATATCAATGGTGAACAGATTCGAAGAACCGTGTGTATATCAGATCTAGCTGTATTGTTAGGCCATAATCTTACTTTTAAAAACCATATCGATCAAATATGTAAGAAACCCCACTCAATGATAAGTTCCATTTTTCGCATAACGAAATGCTTCAACAACATTCAGTCCTACAAAATGCTATATAATGCGCTTGTGAGATCTAAACTTGAGTACGCAAGCATTATTTGGTCACCTAATTACAAGAAAAAGATCGAATCCATTCAGCATCGTTTCACTGAGCATATATTTTTTAAATTTAAAATACCGCCTAGTTCTTCTAGATACAGACTTTTGTACCTACAATTAGAGGCACTTGAAATGAGTAGAACTGTTAGTGAACAATTATTGTTATTTCAACAAATTAATATCATTGTAGTCTGTCCCCATTTAGTACCCCAATTACCGTTAAACGTCCCAAATTACCGAACCAGACATACACATTTGTTTTCACTTAATACAGACTCAAATAATATTTTTCAATTCTGTGCCGTATGATGCGTAACTATAACATACATTGTCATGTCCATATTGACATTTTTAACACTACTTGCAATGTGTATTTCAACTTCCTAAAAAAAGAGTTTTCAATTTACTGTTTGTAATTTTATTATAGCATAATCAACTTTCTTTTGTATACAGTTGTATATTAGATTAGTTTCTTTATATTTTGCAATTTCATATTCCTTTTTTTAAGAGAAAACATGTAATTGGGCCTATGCCTGTATGTTTTCCAATAAATAAATAAATAAATTATATACTGCCCATTATTAACGTGATTATTAAGGTATGTCTTATATGCCGGTACTTCACTACTTGTTTTTTTGTCATTTACACATTTCCAAAATAATTTAGAATTGATTTGTAAACTAGCATCAATATTATTCATATAATTTGCATAACACTAATTGATCAGAAATTTACATCTTGATCTAAAATGAGAAAAAGATCATTTTCGTAATTTCTATTCAGCGTATTCTTCTTGTCAGAGAGCTTTTACAAGCAAATTAAATCTCTCAAATATGGTGAAAAGAATAAATAACCACAAATAAAGCTATTCCCCCTATTAATAATTTTCTAGAATTTACTAACTCTGGAGTGTAGACACACATTTCAATCAAACGAATTAAAGTAATTATTCAACTGAAAAAACTGCATTCTTAAAATCATAGTAATATTCCTGATATTTAAGGCGACATTTTACATTATCTACAAAAAAAAAATAACTATCGCAGGCTAAGTGGTGATAACTGTTCGGTACTAAGAAATAGCTAGCCAAATTCATTTTCAAATTTCCATCACGTATAAATACTAGGGATGTCATACCCGGTCTAAAATCAAACCAGGGTACCCGAAAGCAGTACCCGGGTACCCCCGGGTACCCGAAATATATAACAAAAATATTAGTGTACATCTGAACATCTGAAGTAACTACAAATTGCTTACTTTTACGCCGCGAGTTTTAAATTGAACTAAATTGAAATAGTACCTACTCGCCAATTCAAACTGCAAGTCGTCTGTTATTCGTAAGTGTTTTCACACTTCCAAGTGTTATCAAATTCAAGTACGTGACTTTTTGTCCGAAATTGGTAGCAGTATCAATCAACATCACATACAGGATGTTTATGTTACTTCATGCTATACTGACGCAATTTAATGGTACTATTGACGGGTTGAATATTTCCGTGAAGCGGATTTATTGCCTTCCTTATATGAAACAAAACACATTATGTGGTATGGGATCACACCATCCCATTCTTGTTATTACTGCATGGTTATGTTTTTCTAGCGCTTATTGCTATTATTTTTATCACCTTCTCCGAAAAAGGCTGACTTTTTGGAAATTACATAATTTACTAGTCGGGTACCCGGGTCCTGAAACTACACCCGGGTCGACTATTACCCGGGTCGACCTGGGTACCCGAGTACCCGCCGACATCCCTAGTAAATACTAAATCTAGGTACACTCTTCTGTTATTTGGAATACAATTAACTTGAACTAGCTGTAAATACCCAACGCATTGTGCAACCTCCATGATTTTAGATCCAACAGAACAATTAACCACTAGATCATTACATGGCTCAAAGTGATATTTGCATTGAAATTTATGTAAATAGTGACCAAAAATTTCAGAATTATGTACCAAATATGTATGTACCACTTATTATCAATGTCACCAAACTTCAGTATAAAATAAAAATCAACGTATTATAAAAAAATTATTGTAGAAAATATTCTATAAAAAGGCGATAGATAAAGTAACAAAACAAACTTTAATTTTGGCAGTGACTGTATATTAACAAAACAAATACTTTTTATAATAGTATATTATATACCGAGGTTGAAAGTGTTTCATTACTGTCGAGAGATTAAATCCGTGGTATGTATACTATTTTACTCACAATCGGTGTTGTTATTCTTCATATAATTATGTAAGTTTCAAATAATATGTATTTTTATCGCAGTTTCATAAGTCACTTTAACAAAGAAATCTGCAACGCTGTTGCTAGATAAAATGAAAAGTTTATTGATAGTGACGTAAAGTAAAGTAAACAATGACTTGCTTTTCTACTATTTTGAAGGTTAGAAACGTACCTATTATTAACCGACTGTAAGTAATAGTATATTACATACCGAGGTGGAAAGTGTTTAATTACTGTTGACAGATTAAGTAGTTGACCGAGACGCGAAGAGTCGAGGTCAACTTTATCTCGAGACAGGAATAAAACACTTTCTACCTCGGTATGTATACTATTTTATTCACAACCACTTTATTCTAAACAATAATTGGAAGAATTATTATTATATTACGATTCCACAGATTGTGACGCGCATGAGTGGATGAACGAGATTTCCAGTGTCCCTACCTACTAGGCAGTGATCGGCAATTGATTACTTTCCAACCGCTGGCGCTGCCACGACAACCACTTTTCCGATGGGTTGGAAAGTTTGAAAGTTGATAATAGCTTATTTTTCAACTTTTTAAAAGTCAGTAATCACCTTATTACATACTATATTGTAGAATATCAAAAATGGTCGAAATGCGGGAAATATGAACTTTATGTACCTTTTTTTAAATTTATGTAATTTTATGTACCAAGCTAAAAAATATGTACTTTAACATAAAATATGTACCGGCTTCGAGCCCTGTCATTATCATCATTAGACCAAATTTGGTAAATTATAGTCTCCAATGAGATAAACTTTATGATGAGAAAATAAACGAATAATTTCAACTGCTTTGCAATGCAGTCTAAAATTTTAATTTGGAGATGAAGGGCGTTAATAAACACCACCAACTAGAAATCTGGCCTTGTTATATTCACATTTCACAAGATATGAATAATTGCTCCACAGTATTCTGCGGTAGCTTTTTATTATTGGAGAGGGAATTTCTATCAAGCCTGTAAGACTCAAAATCTTTAACTCTGATATGCATGCTAACGTAAATGCAAATTTGTTTATCTTAAATGTTTTCAATAACTTTAGATAGCGTGCAAAGAATACTTACTGGACGAGGCTGTTTGAATTCTGTTGCTAGGACAGTTTTAGACAGAGGTATAACTCACGCGGTTTTCCAAATATCTGGAAAAACGCATTCTGTTATGCAGAAATTCAGGACGTGTGTGAAGTATGGCAACAGATGTGAACGGCACATTTCCAGTAACTTTCATTAATGTTATCAGGGCCCGTGACTGTTGATTTAATGGTGAAAAGAGTGTTTCCAACTTCCAATTCATTTGTTTCAACAAAATCAAACCAGTTATCCAGCTCATGTTTTTTATTTGCTGAGTTAATTAGATCATTATTATCTATGCGAGAGTTACTGCAATGAAGATTTTATCTACAGTAGGTTTGTTCTGTTCTGTTATAATCAATGAATAATGGTAGTAAGTGTTACACTTGAATGCTTCGGAGAGTGCGCTCTACCACCGATCTGTATTGCCACCGATGTAGATTTGGATCCGACATTAAATGACTACCGACATGAACTACTACCGATTTGATTTGCCACCGACTTAGATTACAACCGATGTGGATTTAGATCCGACAGGAACTACCACCGACTTGGTTTACTACCGACTTTTAAAGTTTGTAACAAAAATATGGTATGTCACCAAACTGAAATACCACCGACTTGGTGTACAAACCGACTTGGATTACCGCCGATGTGGATTTACATCCGACATGAACTATCGCCGATGTGGACTACCGCCGCGCGTTTACTTCCAACCGTTTCCGACAGTAGTTGCTGCAACAGATCTTACGCGAGCGACCTCGAACTTGCAATCCTTCCTAAGTATTAATAATTTGGCAGCAACTGCAGTATCTTCATGAAGTAATTGGTATAACTAGCTGCTGAAAGACTTCATATTTCGTCAGCAAATTGTTTGTATTGTAATAGAATGACAGTATTATGTTTTAACTCGTACATAGATTTAAATTCTTTCAACAAAAATGCGATCTTGTTTGATTAGCGTATGGCGTTTTTGGCCAGTAAGCAAATTTTACTAAAATTCTGTAAGTATTAGAGCATTATTATTATACTAGCTGAAACCCGCGGCATATGCCGCATTTAAAATGTATGACGAATTTAATAACTTTTGTTGCACTAAATAAAGCTTTAAAAGCACGCTAGAGATTGGCAGTAAGGAACAGTTCCAAAAAATATATTTTCAAATGTAAAGTCTTTGGAAAGGAAACGCTCGCCCCTGAAAGGCGTCCTAATTAATACGACGTTGTTGGAACGCAGTCAAAAAAAAAATTCCGGAAAGAATTAATGCTCTTATGAGATTATATGTGAGAATTATTTGCGCCAGCGAAATAATTTTCAGCTGCCTGCAATCTGTTTCTTTTCAGATTTAAGCCGTTGAGGCGTTGAGCGTCATAAAAATATAAATGCGGTAACTCAAGTCTCCAGTTACGCCGTTACTGATATTGTTAAATAACTGATTAATTATTATTTCTTTGTCATTTTAAACACAAGAAGCCAAGTAGCGCAGATGGGTAAGCGCTTGCCTTGCGTTAAGCAAGTCCTCGGTTCGAATCCCGCGAAGGCCGGATTTTCCGCAGCCTTGCGATTTGAACCGGGCTCGGTGAGACCATTCACAGTTGGGCACCAAATTAACCCGGGTTTAGTCGCGCGTCCTAAACTTCCGTTAGTGATCGCGCCCCGGTCGGTTCAACCGCAGTTAGTTTTTTTAACAGAATGTATGTAAATTAATAAAAATCTTTTTCATAACACCTACTTGTTATTTGTTAATAACAGAACTGTCAACCTGACTGAAAAGTTCCTCATAACAGCCATGACCATGGCTCAGATAAACTCATTAGCATCGGCCTGACGGCATCGGCCACAAATTTATCCTCGTTTGTTAGATGCCTACTAACGGCCTTATATCAATAATAACTATAACATTTCTCTTGCACTTTATTAGGAAAGCATAATAAACGATTTTACAGCGTAACATTAATTTATAATACCAGATAAATGAAAAAATAATTGAGTTACGTTAGATCAACCGCATTAACAAAAAAACGGTTTTAAATTTTTTTTAAATGTGCTGAAATGTCACTAAAAATAGCAAAACTGCATTTTAGGAGAATTTTTAAAAGTTCAAGTCCCAAAGGAGCTGCATTAGAAAGCTACAGCAACTTTTTAAAATGTGCGGTTGAATCGACCATAGCGCGACCACTCCCGGGTTAACTGTGCTCTACTCAGAACCACAGACCTAAGAGATAGAGTAACAAGGTCAACATAACACACACAAGACACCTCACACAATGGGTGCTGTGCAAGCATTAAAAGGCGCGGTTCAACTTTGTATCCCGAATCCGGGGCAAGTTGAGCATTGTACCGCCAGATGCAAGCACATAAAGCACCAGCCTCTACACCGCAAGGTAAAACGAGGTTATCGATTATACATCCATACATAATACATTTTAAACTGGCATTATTATTATTATCTCTATAATAGCAACCATAAGTAACTGTTTATAATGTTTATATGCTAGCGAGTTAATTTTCATCTTAAATCGCTAGTGAATTAATAGCAGATTGTTCTACAAGTTAAGAAAAGTGAGAGTTTTCCAGCGAATGTAAAAGTTTTACGTGGAATTTTCCAATGTGTTGAACATGCAATTTTTCCTTGTAGCTGACAAAAATATCTTTTTAAATAATTTTGGTCAAAGTATGGAAGCGCAATGTTTACTGTACTGTATAAATATAAATAACCATTATACATTATAGAATAGACCTTACTTGAAAATGGATGAATCTGTTATTAATTCATTTAGTTTCAATTTAAACTGCAGTGTTCTATAGCATTCGGTTACTTATTTCAAGTGTTTGTTAAAATATTGTTTTTAAATTAAAAAGTTCCTTCATATTTTTATTTCGTAGCCTCTTTTACCTTTCGGTGTCGGGGACCATTCATCTTTCATCTCTTTTTATTTACTATGTAGTTGTATATTTATTTTAAGACGGTTTATTTAAGCTTCTCACAGATTACGGAGGCGGTTGCCCTTAATAAAGGGATCCGACACAAAGTTCCTTCCCCGCATAACCGTTATTTGCAATTTGTTGACATGCGGTTTTACTTACAGCATCAGGTCTTCGATCTCTTCCTTGAATTCTGGTATTCTAGCCGTCATTATTCTAGCCGTCATTACTTGCAGTATTTATTGTCCAGTCCAATTGTCCTGCCAAAACATAAATTTACGATACTCATTTGTCCAGCAAGGTACTGGCCTACGGGGAAATTTTAGAACCGTCTACAGTTTTCTTGATAAAACGGAACTGAAAATTCAGTAATTGCTAGTTAGCATTGTCATTCAACAGTCACCCGTGGCCTTTGTAGTTATTCATTTTGCGTTGTTCTTAGTGGTGTGTGAATCAACATGGTAAGTAAAATGTCCATTTTATTACCTACTTTTTTTACAAAAAAATACCTGATTGGCTTAAACAAATGGTTCATCAAACAAAAACCTTAATTCACTTGGTGTATAATATTTATTAAAAATACTCTTTATTTGTTTATAAAATCCTAATAGATTTTGTTGTGAGTGTGGAGTAAGGATTCATAGTCGGAGAATTCTTCAGTTGCGTGAGTTTTAATTTGTTATTTACCTCTTGTCTGTAAGCGCATTTTGGACAAAGTTACGGAACCTTTATGTTTGAAAGTAAACTCGATTAGTTAAATTAGAAATTTTCTTTTTAGAGATATGTCCCTCCTGCAAATTACATTTTCCGGTGGGGCAATACGACATCCGTACCTGCACCGTGATACGTTGTTGCGAGTGCAATTTTCTGATCTGTGGTATGTATTACAATTTACTGTTAGGCATCCATCTTTAAAAATATGATCATTCGTCATTTTGATTATTCACTAAGTAATCGACTATCCTAATTAAAGAAAGAAAATTCAAAAGTTTGACTTCTTGCGGAATTAATTTGACTACTCCTTTTTTCAATTTAGATTTCCAAAAATATTGCGAGGGGTGTGGGAATACCAGAGAATTTTCTTTGAGGAAGGTAGTTGACATGGGGCAGCAGATAGCTGCCAATCGAGCAAAAGCTTTGGCTCGTCAGAGAGCCAAAAAAAAAAGAAGCAAGCGGTAAGATTAAATAATTAGTGTAAATTAATTTGATTAAATAGTTGGTTATAATAAATTATTTTTTACTATCAATATTTCGATTAAATTAGCAAATCTGTAGTATAACTCACGTAGAGTCTGTTCAGTAAACATAAAAATACAAAGTGAGTGGCCTTTGATTTCCAAAAGTTCATGAGTGTACTTCCAAAATGCATCTTTGTCTTCGAATGTACTTACAAAAAGTTACTAAAACAAATAGGTTAAGGGTGTGACATTTATCTAGCATCTAGCAAAAAAAATTAAACTGTTTTTGTGTATACTGAATGCCCTATAGATCACAATGGCGAAAACAGAAAAACAATTGATTATCAGATTTTCAAATTATTCACAAAAATTAAAAATTACTTATTGTAAATACACCTATGGAATAAGTTGTTCCATTTCAAAAAATGTTAATTTTGCGAATAACTCGAAAGTTTGATGCTCAATTGTTTTTTTGTTTTTGCCATCGTAATCTACGTGAACAGTACTACAAATGCTAATATAGTCGAAATCGTAGCTTTAACTTTGAGCACCCTGTATGTAGGGCTGTGTGAACCATACTTTTTTTGAACCGAACTTTTCTAGTAAATGTTCAAACAAACATTTCAACCAAACTCGTATTAAAATTTTTTAGTTTTCAAAACTAATTAATTTCATCGCATTTACAAAGTATTTAAAAACATTTCTTAATTGTAAGTATTTACTTTAGTTCTTAATATTAAAAATATGTTTTATTAAATATCACTATTTTAAATAAATTGAGCAATTTAATTAATTCCCAATTTTATTGCAATTTGTCATCTCAATCTTATCTCCTGTGGAGAACTATCACATCTATAACAACTAATTTGCCATGTTGTTCAAAATTTGCAGAACAATTCTACTGTAGTGGAAGAGGAGTTATTGGTAGTGGAAGAAGAATTAGTGGTAGTAAGTATTAAAAAATTTGTATTAAATTACCCAATAATAAATTATTTTATTACAGGAGGCACTGGAGTGAGTGCCAAATAGTAGCAGTCAAAATGTAATGATTATTCATTATAAAAATAAATATATACATTGTGATTTTTTTATCTCGTTACAGCACATATTACGTGCATCGCTTTTTCATGTGTTTAAAATGTTGGTAACGTTTGAAATAAACTAATTTCATAGATGCCACTGCGGCAACTATGAAATTCGTTTATTTCAAATGTTATCAAAATTTCAAACACTCATGAAAAACTGTTGCACGTAATATGTGCTGTAACGAGATAAAAAGCTATAGTGTATATGCAATTTCAATGTGGGAATTCACGTGGAGCGTGTAATTGGCACTTTGAAACAAAAGTACAAGATTTTAAGTGATACATTACCACTTCAACACAGTTCTGGAGTCAATGTTTAACAGCAGCGACAACAACTTTCTTTGTGACATGTGGAATAGGTGTCCTGGGGATACCACATAAAAAACGTGCCGTCAACTCTACTTCATGGTGGTGTGGAAAGGAGTGCAGAGTAAGTGCTTCATAAGCTTCTTTTAATAGCTATTAACATTTGAGGTAGGCCTGCCGAAAATATTAGTAGGCGATACATTCCTAGTTATCTTATTATATTTTTCCCGCTGCTTATCAAAATTTTTCTAGATTATTGAAAGAAATCGTTTGGTTTTTCACCTGACACCAGGATTAATATTCGTGAGTCGTGTTACCTGTGAGTGTCACACGTCGCATAAACACTTGCAATTATAAACAAAACGTCTAAGTCTGCATCTTGCGTTGCTAATTTTATTATCCTAGGAAATTAATAATAATATTAAGTTCCGTTGTCAAGGGAAAGCAGCAAACAATAGCTATTTAAGTAACAAGGAATGTAAGGACCTATTAACATTTGAGGTAGGCAAGTACAAGCCAAGACGAAGTCGCGGCTTGTTGCCTGCCGAAAATGTTAATAGGCGATACATTCCGAGTTATCTTATTATATTTTCCCGCTGCTTATCGAAATTTTCCTAGATTTTTGAAAAAATCGTTTGATTTGTCACCTGTCAACAGGATTAGTTTTCGTGTGTCGTGTTACCTGTGAGTGTCACATGTCACATAAACACTTGCAATTTATAAACAAAACGTCTAAATCTGCATCTTGCTTTGCTAATTTTACGTCTTGCCTTTAAGTCGTGCAACGTGTCGGAAATTACTTTATTCACGACAACTTTAAAGTCATTGGATTGCAATAGAAGTGCAACAACTTGCTTTACGATTTTGGTAGCGTCTACACTACAATCACTAACAGAAGAAGCTGCTCTAGTTTTCATCGACATTTTAAAAAAGGAATATACCGAGCACTGCAGAAACGTGTGTTACTCGGTTCACAACATACTCCCGAATCCATTGCTTCTTCGGTTTCCTGCTAGAATTTATAAATTGTAACACACATTATGGATTATAAACAACGCTATTCCCTTACCTTGCTTTGTACTACAATCTGATGCACAGCAGACCATTATCACAGAATTAATACTTGTAGCCACTGCTAGAAGACATTAGTTATTGCCAGGCCAATCTGAAATTTTGTAGGTTATGTAGCCTCAACTTTAAAGACACGCCTTCTTAGCGTGTGCGTGCGGCTTCAATTTTGGGAGCATTCAATAAGCAGATATGAACATTAACCAAAGTGGACTTGCCTTCAAAGCTGAGTCAATAGTTTTAAAAAACACAAGAAATATGCATAATAAATAATTGTATTCTGTGATAATATCGCTATTAAAAGTTAAGGGAAGTTTGTTTACAAAAACCCGAAGATAGAAATGGTGGAACGCAACCATAGTACTTTTAGTTGTGTAAACACGGCTTTTAGTCTTCTGCATTATTATAAGTGATATCATATAATAAACGGGGAACTATCGATAAATTATGTAACACTCGTGAAGGAAACTAGAAAAGATGAGGTGTTATCAGAAGTAATTAAATACGTAATCAATGGGTGGCCAGGGAAAGCTAAGCAAACTTATCGAAATTACTGGTTAGTAAGAGCAGAGCTCAATGTTGAAGCAGGTGTTTTAATGGGCTAGGTAAATTGCTCGAATGCAATTGCTCGAAAACGAATTGCTCGAAATCAGTTGCTCAAAAGTCAATAGCCCGAATGTGACTTTGCTCGAATTGCAAGTTCCTCGAACAGCAGTTTCTCGATTATCTATTGCTCGAAAAAATAAAGTTGTTAAATAGGCTTAACTCGAATCAGTTAATATCAAATATAAAAAAAAACACAAATTACACATTATAACTTTTATTAATAAAAAATAGGTATAGGTATGTATTACATTCCGATGATAATCACTTTCGTGTCCCAAGAAAAACCTATTTAACATTATTTGTAATAACAACAAACCAATTATCCTGATTATGAATACCGGTAATTACATTCCAATGATAATCACTTTCCTGTTACAAGAACATGATGCTGCCTTTGACCACTTACTACTCCTCCTTGGATAGTAAACATCCCCGAATGTAATTTAAACCTTACACGCTTCAAGAAAACAGATACAAACCCTGACCTAATAGTTAACCACTTTCACGAAATTATGGCCAATAATCCTAATTATATGGCGTTATACACTGACGCATCCAAAACGGAAGAAGGAGTAGGATCAGCAGTTGCGACACCAGAATCAAACCTGATTTTCCGTTTACCAAAATGCAGTAGTTCATACACAGGGGAACTCTACGCGATATTTCAAGCTCTCGTATATGCAAGGCAACAGAACCACCGAAAGTTTATCGTAATCTCCGACTCCCTCAGCTCCATACTAAGTCTGCAACATATTTACACAAAACATCCCGTTCTCCTTCTAATCAAGCAAGAACTACATAGCATGCAGGCATCCAACAAACTAGTGAAATTTTTATGGGTCCCCTCCCATATTGGAATAGCAGGCAACGAAAAAGCGGACGAAGGTGCAAGAGAAGCAATTACGAATCCGGAAGCTAGAGCAATGACAAGAGCGACATCAGAAGATCTTAAAGGATTTTTTAAAGAAAAAGTGATTCACGAGTGGCAAAATAGGTGGAATGAGGCAACTACTAACAAACTTTTCGAGGTGAAAGTCTCAATTAAGCCGTGGAAAAGTGTACCAAAGTGCCGCCGAGACCAAATTTTGCTATCACGATTACGTATAGGTCATACGAAATTCTCACACTGTTATTTATTAAATCGTGAAGAAGAACCAAAATGTGAAACTTGTCAAACAAAGTTATCCGTAAAACATATTCTGGTGGACTGCCCAAGACTAACACCAGTTAGACAGTCTTACAACTTACCGCTGTTATTGTGTGAAATTTTGGGGGAGAACTGTAATTTAAAGAACTTAATAATGTATCTGTCTGAGCTTGGCTTAGCTAATAATATTTAGTAGTTGTTGATTGTTCCGGCGCTAATAACCTTAGTGGTTGATGCGCCTGTATGTTAAATAAATAAATAAAATACAAGAGATTTTGGAGATTTTAGTATTGACGCATTATTGAAGACCACATAAATTCGAGCAAAACATTTTCGAGAAATTGCGGTTCGAGGAACTTGTATTTCGAGTCGTTCTCGAGTTTTTGCGTTACTAACACACGGTGATTGGTTTTTTTATATATACAAGATCTTAAAAGGCTCTGTGCACTATCACGATATATTTTTCGACTTATGGTGTGTTGTTGACCGCTGACATATTGTTCTATCCGTAATTCGTTCAAACTCTGCTCCCTCTTTAATGCCGAAATAAATTTCCAGATGTTAAGACCACATAAATTCGAGGAAAACATTTTCGAGAAATTGCGATTCGAGAAACCTGTATTTCGAGAAAAGTTACATTCGAGCAATTTTATTTTCGATCAATTGATTTCGAACAATTGCATTCGAGGAATTTGCCGGAGACGGTCTCAATGCAGGGTCCCCGCTTAGTAATTCCAGCAGTTATGCGGAATTTAATTTTATCAGAGTTACGCGAATCGCATATGGGAATGGTTAAAATTAAGACGCGGGCACGCTCCTACGTCTGGTGGCCAAATATTGATAAAGACATAGAAAAAACTGTGAAATCTTGTGAAATTTGCTGTAAATTTCTGGCTTCTCCAAATACAACAGAATTAAGGTCGTGGGACTGGCCAACACACCCTATGGAGAGGGTGCATGTGGATCTGTTTGGTCCCATTTATAATAGTTATTATTTAGTTTTTGTGGATGCATACAGCAAGTGGCCAGAAGTTTTACCAGTAAAATCAATTACGACAAAAAATATAATCATTGCCCTTAGTGCAATTTTTTCACATTTTGGATTACCAAATACTTTAGTCTCGGATAATGGTACTCAATTTGTTTCAGCTGAATTTGAAAATTTCTTAAAAAGGAATGGCATTGTACACAAACTAAGCCCTCCATACCACCCTGCGACAAATGGCGCAGCTGAAAATATAGTAAAAACCTTAAAAAAATATTTGCTCAAAATTGAGTCAGAAACAAATTCAGAAACTGTTAATTTAAAATTATTGAAAATGTTATTTGACTATAGGAACACAAAACACATCACAACAGGAGAAACTCCTGCTAGACTATTTTTAAACAGAAATTTGAAATGTAGTTTAGATCTACTAAAGACCAACTTTCAAGCTAACAATTATTGTGAAACGGCTATCGACCAGGGTGCAAACAATGTCATTTTAGCACAAAACCAAAGAAAGTATTACGCGGGTAAAAGAAATATTGCATTTGAAAAGGGAGAAGCAGTTCTAGTTACAGATTATAGAATTGTGAACAAAATGAGTTGAGTTCCAGCTATTATAAGTAAAGTACTGGGCCCCAGAACTTATCTTGTAAAACTAAATGCGGGGCAAATTTGGAAGCGTCATACTAATCAAATATTGAAAGGTAGTAATACAATAGTTAAGGCGGAGGAGGAAGGAGAAAAAGATATTCATCCACAACAATTAGTTACAATTAAAAGAAACGTGGAACGTCAAATAGTTCAAGGAAATAGACTAGAAGACGATAATTTCCTCGAAGCTGCAAGGCTACCGGAATTATTCTCTTCTCCTCCCTCTTCTGCTCGACCCTTTCGTACAACTCGCGGCAAACCGCCTGAGGATATGTACCCTGATTGTAAATACGTAAAATTGCTATATTATATTATTATTATTAATTAATTATAATTTTATGTTCTAAGTGGTAGGGGAAGAGTGTGGTATATGTGATAGGAGTGCGCGAGTGTTATAGCTGATACGGCGACCCAAGGCAGGACGAGGGTATTGGAAACTCGGGGAATCATAATGTAAATGGATTGAAGAGCGCACAAATATAATTATGTTGTGGTAAACTGTGTAGTTCCTTTTAAAATTTTACACTAATGATTATCATTTAGGCGAAACACAGCCACAACCAAGTTGTTCATCTGATGAACCTGTGCGTTTGCAAACCGAGGATGACGTTTATTACTCTGACAAATATAAGCCTAGCACCTCGTTGAAAAAAATCGCCCTGGCAAATGAGAATAAAGCTTAAAACTACAGCATTGAATTGTGATCGCTATGAGGTTTCGGATCGTGCAGCTGCGGCTATAGCAACGAGTGTCCTAGAAGATATTGGTTTGGTAAGAGAAACAGATACTTCCAAAGTAGTCGATCGGAATAAAATAAGAAGGGAAATAGTCGAAATAGGAGTAATTTAGAAGCAAAAAGTCAGCAGGATTCAAATAACGCACCAGCTATTTATTTTGATGGTAGAAAAGACCATACTTTAGTTATCGAAAAAATTGAATCAAAGCAGTTTCGTCGAACAAGGAAACAAGAACATTATTCCATTATTCAAGAACCTGGTTCTATTTATTTGGGCCACGTGTCCCCAACATCTGGTTCTGCTAAGGACATTGCATCAATTATTGTATCGTATCTCAATGAGGGAGAAATTTCCCTTGAACACATGAATATCGTTGGCTGTGATGGTACTAATACCAATACCGGATGGAGGAGTGGTGTTATTCGACAACTAGAAGTACAAATTGGACGGCCATTGCAATGTGCTGTTTGCTTACTATATTTTATTGAGTTACCTTTCCGCCATCTGTTTCAATATTTAGAAGGGGTAACAACTGACCCAAGATCATTTAGTGGACCAATTGGACAGAATCTCAGCGGCTGTAACAATCGAGAAGTGGTAGAATTTCAACCGATTGACTGGTTTGACTGATCCCGGACATTGATAAGAAACTACTGAGCAAAGATCAAAGATACCTATTTGACGTATCCCAAGCAATTAAATATGGCACTTTTCCAAACGACTCGACAAATTGTGATTCCGGCCCAATCCCACACGCCAGATGGCTCACCTGTGCAAATAGCATTACAGTGCCTTTATATAGACAGTGGCGACAATGGGGTGTCCCATTTTTGATTGGCTCCCTAGATCACGTGGTTTTAGCCGCCATGTTTAGGCTAAATCACCTGTTATTCGTGTTATACGTTTGGCAGTACTGAAGTGTATTTTCAGTCTATGTCAAATTCGATGTTAATAGGTTAGGTTTTGCGTCAGTTTTGACACAAACTGATGCAAATTTTAACCTGCAAATCTCGAATGTTTTCAGTACTGCCACACGTAAAACACGTATCACAGTCGACTCTGATCACGGATTTAAATGAACACACGTTAGAAATTTGCCTAAATATGGCGGCGGGGGTGTGGCTTAGTTGTATTCTCGCCACTGTCTATATTGTAATGGCCGCCCACTACTAATTAATTGCTTCTATTAATAAAAATATCTAGAGCCACCATACATATTATTTTTAATTCTGGGTTCGTCACAAATCAGATAACTAATTTTGGTTCTCAGGGATAATTAAATGAGCGGTCTAGTGATATGCTTGACCTGAATGTTCGTACGCCCCTATTTATAATGTAATCTACTTGCAACTTGAATTATTGTTGGCTAACTCATAGCAGAACAGAGCTCTTATTCAAGGTCTGGGTTCACAATTTTAGATTTAAAATTTTGATCGCACGCCTATGGTGCGTAGGTCAAAAGCAACCTAAATGCTACAACGGAGCTAATCTGTCATATAATTTTACGTCTTTATGAAAAACTAGCAAATGCAGATCGTTTTCGTGTTTGTGATATGAATTACTACTCAATGAGCAAATTAAATAGGTAAGTTTTTTATTTTTCCGCTTTCTTATAGCGTCGGTTGATCGTGTTTTGTTTCTAGCCAAAACACTCCACTTCGTTGATTCGAAATAATGACGTCAAGGAATCCTAACCTCAATTCTGGACTTCTAAATTCTCAATTTGAAGCTACTGAAGCTATTAAATCGCCGTGAATCTGCCAAGCAGCGATGCTATTCCACTCCCGGGTAGGTTTTACGGTGGTACATGTACAATTTTGCTTCACAACTAACCTTGCAATTTTTACAGGTGCTGTCCGATGATGTCCGGAGAGGTGATAATGTGCCAGATCTTCTCTCAGCGAGCAGGAACCGTGGTGCAGGCCTTGGAGGAGCTGGACTGGTGTACCGCCGATGTAGCCACGAAGTCAGGAACCTCGGAAACCGCCTCTTGCTGTTAAACGTAGGCCAAAATAGGATGGCGAACGTCCCTCGGAAGCCGTTGTGGATCGGAAATATTTTGTAGTGGCCGATTTTAAAACCCACACTTGTGCTTGAACACTGCTATGCCGTGAACACTCTGGTAAAGTTTCGGAGCTGTATTTTAATATTTACTACATAAAAATTAGATTTTTCTGGGAGAATAAAACTGGGCTGTCAGTAAAATTATTTTATTTTTAGTTGTTATTAACAATTGCACATCAATACAAATAGGAACTCAACTCTGTTCAATTGACCTTTTTAACAAATAAATTCTTAAAATCTAACTAATTTTACAATTCTACCTTATTTACTAAATTGTCCTTTGATTTTTGTAATCATTGTCTTACATTATCACTCGCGTTGCACCGTTTTAAATGTCTTTTCATTCACTTATTGCACTGACTCATGTTTCTTTTCGCGCACATCCTCTTTTGATCACTTCTGAATTCAATTAAAAGTCCATTTCATTGTTATACTTGCTAATCAATAAACTGTTTGTAAATTCAGCAAATTTCCAATATTGTTGTTCCAGTTTCCTTTTTTATTTATGATTTGCCTTTAGCTTTGACCTCACTTCGTGCTCGTTGCACCCTGCTTTGCCTTCCTCCACATTACCTTATTATGATATGCTCACAGAGAATTGTTATTAATGAATTATGACTTGCAAAATACCCTCGACCAGCATTTACTAATTATTTTCATAATCGATTCATTCTTACAAATTTACATTGATTAAATAGAACATGAATCCAACCTCTATGATTTGAGCTCTGCCTTGTTCTTTATGTTAGGAGAATTAATTTCTTTATTACTTGCATAGCTTTGCACATATTATTCCTATATTCAAGTCTGATTAATTTTTATTTTATTGCAATTAGATGCCATTTCTCAATCTAAGCTTGTCTGAATTATTCATTATTTTGTTGTGCTGTTAGAAGTGAGACTCAGGGCTTAAGACCATCTCAATATAAAGACACTGTAAATAGCATCATTCGACTACATGTTAATGTTGTGAATCCTTCGGATGCCTTGATAAGCATTGTCACTTTTATTTTGAAATCATATATGCCGGTGTGGTTCAAAATTGTAACGGGCAATAGAAACACCTAGATACCTGAGTGATGAATTGAAGGCAGTGGTATTCCCGGTAGTCGAACGAAATTCTTTCTACGCCCATCCTGAAAACATTTTAATAGCCATGATATTTGATGAGAGGAGGAATATTAGAGTTAAGGCTCAGGAGAGTGCTAAAAGCCAGACAGTCTGCTTCGACTGGGAAAGACATTAGGAACTTTCACACTCTTTCACTCAAATTTGACGCATTAGATTACACGGATATGACAGATTGGAGCACCACAAAAATATCGTCTCCACCTCTTCTCCGTGGGATAAGTAATGGGTCTTAAGAGTTTGGGAATTTTCATAAACGCAGGTAAAGTCAGCAACATTTTCTCTATCTTTTAGTCTAAAATAAAGTTTGATAGCATAACCTGCAAAGAGACAGCAGGTATTTTTTTATTAGACATTTACCAGTTCAACAAATTGATTGTTATTCATGGTAGCGTTAATTCATATATACTAATACATGACAAAAATCAGAATCACAGAAAGGTTAATATCACCTCTTAGAAATACAAGTTAAAATAGTTAATTTATACACAGTATGGTAGATGAAATAAGTCAATCACCATCAGAATCACTTGATATTAGATAAATATATTGAGGTAAGTTGCGCTTCAATCGCGTGTGTATTTGTTTTTGACCAAGTTTATAATACACTGCACCATTGCAATTGTCAATATTGTCGTGGAATTTTTGAGTTAACTGTTTAATATGTTCATGAATTGTAGATATGCCGAGTTCAGAGTGAAGTTGATAGTTGTTAATGAACCATGGGGCATTGACTGAGATCCTGAGGATTTTGTTTTGCAGGGCTTGGATTTTATTTAAGGTTGTTTTTGATGTGTTCCCCCCGATTACACAGCCATAGAGAACTAATGGCCGAATTAAATATTTATACAGTAGAGTAGCACATTCAATCTTGAGTGAAGATTTTCTGTTAATTAGTGGATATAACTGTACTAGTTTCGTATGACCCTCATTTAGTTCTTTAATTATGTGAAGTCTGCAAGTTAGGAGAGTGTCCAAGTACAGACCTAAGTATTTCACTGCTTCCGTTTTAGGATTCCAGATAATAGGATTGTTGTTGATTGCGACTGGTGGTGGGTCAATGATGCGTTTAAGTGAGAAAATTTTTGCGACGCATTTATCGTAGTTGATTGTTAGGTTCCATTGTTTCATCCATCTGGCTAGTGTTTGTGGCGGTTTGTAGCTCGGATATCGCTACTAGCAGATTTTTGTTTCTGACTAGCAATGCAGTGTCGTCTGCATATAATGCCAGATTCGCGGTGATGCTGGGTATATCACAAAGAAGAATATTAAATAGTATTGGACCCAGGATACTCCCCTGAGGCACTCCAGTTCTAATATGTCGGGTTGTGGATACTGTAGCGTAAATTTTATTGCAAAAGTTCTGTTAGGAATGAAAACAAGATTTCTTTTAGATATTCTGGTAATTGCAGTTTAGAGATCTTGTATTTAAGACCTTCTGTCCACACACGGTCGAAAGCTTGTGCTAAGTCAACGAAAAGTGTCACTGTGTATTGTTTGTTTTCATATCCTGCTTCAATTGTTTCGACGATCCTCTGGAGCTGATGGCATGTAGAATATCCCCTTTTGAATCCGAATTGGAACTTTGGTATCAGCTCCAGTGTCTCCATTTCATTATTGAGCCGAGTGTAAATCACTCTTTCGAGCAATTTCGATAGTGTCGAAAGAAGACTAATAGGCCGATAGCTAGAAACGTTTTTCTTGTTTTTGCCGGGTTTGGGAAAAAGTAAAATAAGAGCATGTTTCCATTGATTAGGAAAGTAGCCGTTCCTTAAGCAAGCATTAAAAAGGGTTGCTATGTATGCTAAGGCTTTGCGAGTCAGATTTTTGAGGATGATGTTGGAGATTCCATCTTCACCTGGTGATTTGTTTAGAAGAAGTATCTTGATTATTTCGGTTATTTCCTTAGGTGAGGTTGGCTTCATCTGTTCTCCAGCTATCGGTTGGTGGGTTTCTATGTGTCTAACAGTTAATTTTGCAAAGCAAGATTCATGATGACGTTAAGCCATTTTGTAACCTTCAGCAACAAAGCTGACTATTTAAGCTTTCTGTACCGCTCAGGAGACGTCTAAAAACACAGATTAAACAGCTAGCGTCAAGATCGACGTACGACGACATCTGAGTGGTGGAGTGCGCAGGTAGGTTTGGCAGCGCCCCCGCAGTGGCATTACTTACCCGAATTAGTAACGCAAGCACCTATTTCTCGAATTTGTAATCTGAGCTCGGTATTTCTCAAGTACTTTCATGAAGTAGTACCCAGCGTACATCCTGTCCCGTCTAACCGTCCAGGTCCGGTTACACGAGTATACTTAGAGACAGACTTGGAGGCGCCCTCTTATTTTTGATTTACCCCGTTCATGTTACGCCACGCTTACCCAGTGACGTACCGTTTGAACCACGCCCAACTCCCTGAGCGCTTCAGCCGAGGCCTTTAGCTTGTTTTAACGAATCTCAGGGCGAGCGTGCCATCCTTTCCCGGACTTAACCAGTCGTGCGATACTCACCCCGCGTGTGTCGCTAAGTCATTGTAATAACGTAACAATGGTTATAGGAGGTGAAGGTTTTTTCTAGATGGTCGGCAAATGCCTCACATTTTTCTTCATCCGAGTTATATATTACACCATTTGATGTTATGGAGGGTATTTCTTGCAACTGTCTTAAGATTTTCCTCGTGGTTTTCCATAGGCCCGGATCCCCTGGCTCAAAGGTGTTAATAAACTTTTGGTAAGTGTGAATTCTGTAGTTGTCCAGTTCCTGTTTAATGCGATGAGATAAATTGTTAACTAAGTTTTTAGTTGCCGGATTTCTGGTATGCTTCCATTCTCTTCTGAGTGTGCTCTTTTGTTTTATTAAATTGATTATATATGAAGGTGGGATTCTAGGGTTCGCGGTTGTTCTTCTGATTCTAAGCAGAGCAGCTGTTTGGACGCTTTTTCTTATACTTGTTGTTATTTCGGTTACTGTCTCTTCAATTTCATCTGTGGTTCGAAGATCGTTGGAATATCTAAGATTTTTGTCAAGAGTTTCCTGAAAGCTGATCCAATCGACTACTCCATTGATTAACCTGGGTTCGTTTGGTCTGTAGAAGGGGGTTGTAGTAAATGAAATTATAACCGGTAGATGATCTGAATCAAGTTCAGCGTGTTATTTGAAAGATATCTGCAGTAATTTTTTTTCGTACAACTATGTCCAAAATATCTGGAAGGTAGTCTATCCGGTAGGGAAAATAATTTGGCTCTTCCGGGGCCATTATCTGGACAGCGTGCGCTGTTGCGATGGTATCAAGTTTGATTCCAGCTGGGTTGTTGGTTCTACAGCCCCATAAGGTATTTTTAGAGTTTAGGTCTCCAATCAGTAAAGTGGTATCTGCGCTATAGAATATTTCATATAGGTAGGTGTCTAGTAATTGTTTATTTGGTTGTCGATAGACGCTAATAATTTTGACGTAGTTGCCATCATGAGTTTTAATTTTGACAGCGATCATCTCGAGATTAGTTACATTAATTGTTGGTACTTCATTCTGTGTAATTTTCTGTTTTACGAATATAGCAACTCCTCCAGAAGGGAATCTTGCTACCCTGTCAGCTCGGTAGCAATGGTAGCCTGCTACTTTGAAGTTGTCGGTTGAAGTAAAGTGTGTTTCTGTGATACAAGCGACGTCTATGTTGTGTCTTGTAAGAAAGGTAGTAAATAAGGTTTGTTGGAACTTAATGCCATTAGCATTCTAGTACAGTAAAATTGTCGGAAAATACCCCGTCACCTTAAAAAAATTGGCCGCGGCGATTCCTCTTGCCCAGTGGTTTAGGGTCATTAGACAAGTGTAAAACCAAAAAGGCGTTACCCCACCCCTTGCCAAACAGCCGCCATCTTGATAACAATTGAATTTGTTTTTTCACGCAATCCGTTGGTCGCACAGAAAAAGTTATTGAACAAAAAATGTTGGAAATAAAATTCTACACATTTTTTGTTCTTGCCGCGATACCGAGAAGTTGGTATTTCAAACGGTAGAGGGCAACAAAGTTACCAAAAATCTGTTTCCGCCATTCTAGCTCTGTGGGGGTGGTTTTTTCCGAAAATTGCGAATGTGAAAGTTGTAGTGCTTGAAAAAATATGCACTAATCTCTTTTAATAATGGGATTGATTTAAATAGTCTCCGAGTGACAGCCCTTCAAAGTCCGCGCAGCTTGGGAAATGTACTATATATTCCGGCGCAGCGAAGTAACCCTTTCTCTTTTGCGAGATAAAATCGTCACGTCACTCAAGTAGTTTCAATGTGAATAGGTTTTCACAATGTATAGAAATTCTACACATTTTTGGTCATTGCCGCGATACCGAGAAATTGGTATAGGTAGGTAAAAGAAATGAAAATGATGAGAAAGGAGTATATGAGCCCAGAATGATATCATTTGGCTCAGATCCGTAAAGCTCTTAAATTTGCTGGTGTAATATTTATTATATAATATGATAATTGCAATTGTTTGTAAATTTTTCCATAGGAATGACCAAAATTCAACAAATTGACAATTGCTTTACCACGTGCCATTTCTGCAAAAATAATACAGACACCCGACTGTCTATATGTTATTAAACAACAAACAGGTTGTTTCACTTCAACTAAAACATGCTGCGGTGAACGAAATTATATTTTGATCGTTTGGGCCAAATGAAATGAATAGGTAATTTATTTTATTCAATTTTGACAGTTGAAAGTGACATTATTAACTCCATAACCTTCATAAACAGTCTATGATTCACAAGTGAAATAAAAGTGTTTTAATTCACTAGAGAATTAAAAAAATTTAATTCGCTAGAGAATTAAAAAAAGTTTCAATGAAGAACAACATACTTTTATTATCTACAAATATTTACATTCAATTATTCTTTCTCTTTGTAGTGTGTAATATATAATTACTAGAATTTAGATCAAATCGACAATGAATGGGCAAATTTTTATCTTAGTTTGAATATTTTTAAAATTTGTATTCAAAATTTCGTCAAAATTGAATAAAAACATATATACGCCACGTGAATTAAACATTTATTAACTCAAAGATATGATCTAACTCGCACTACGTGCTCGTGAGCTCAACATCTTTTCGTGAATAAACATATGTTTAATTCACTTGGTGTATAATATTAATTTATTAAAGTTAGTGTTTCCCGACTACTTTTTGTAATTTGTTATTGTTAAAGCTGTTATAATACCAAGAAGATTATCTTTTGTGGGTACAAAATAAAGATACCAAAAGAATCTTAACTGTGCCAAATGATTTGATTCTGGGCTCGTATATTGAAAGTAATTTCTTTTTGCATAAACCCTAAGATATATTGTAGTCTACACAGACACGTTTTCTTTTTTGGAGCTGTTTCTTCGTCTTGGTTCGGAGCCTCAACCGAGTCATTATCGACCATGATAGAAATGTTGCTAAAACTTTGATTGAAAAAAGAGCTCACAACTTGTTATAAACGCAATGTGAAAAGTTCTTGGAAAAAATCCGTGAATACGATTGCTAGTGCTGTTTCGTGATTGTATTCTGATTAAAAATGGTACGAGCGATAATGGTTTTCTTTATGTTAACCAAATGGCAGACATGGCATCTCGTTAGTTATTATAAGTGCGGGATATAAATAATTTACATCTCTCCACTTCTCCGCGACCAATGGATCGCGAGAAAAAACAAATTCAATTGTTATCAAGATGGCGGCTGTTTGGCAAGGGGTGGGGTGACGCCTTTTTGGTTTTACTCTTGTCTAATGACCCTAAACCACTGAGCAAGAGGAATCGCCGCGGCCAATTTTTTTAAGGTAAAACGACAATTTTACTGTACTATTCCAGTTTAGGATATTTAAATGAATAAGGGTTTTGCTAAGATTAAGATCCATTTAGGAGGAGAAGTAGCAGATTATTTAATATAAAATGTTTGATTTGAGCTAGATAGGGTTGTATTAGAGCGGTTTTAGACTTAAGAGAATTATTCCGAAAATTACTCTGAAAATTTTCTCTGAGGTGTAATACAGCAATTTTACTTTCAAAATTATTGCGAAAATTATCAGAATAAAAATATAGAACATGTTCTATATTTTCAATAAATTTGGTAGTAAAGTGCGCGTCAGAAAATGCGCAGAAGCTCAGTGTCAAATTCAACAGCTGTTATAACCTCTTAAAGTTGATGTGTGTTTAGCGGTCTTTATTTTTAGTTTTAAAGTGTTTTGGACGTTATCGGTAAGAATGGAATTGTAAGCTTCATACTTCTTTGTCTGCAGTTTTTTTTAATTTAGATAATTAGAATCTTATAATGTCCTGGAGCAAAGACCAAGTCACTCTTCTTTTAGAGGAATACAGAAAGTGGCCAAATCTGTATAAAGTGAAGTCTGCCAATTATAAAAACAGAAATTTTTAAGAAGATCCGCTCTGGATTCTATTACATTATCTATGAAGCAAATGAAGCCAAACGTAACTTCTACAGAAATACAAAACAAATTTCAAGCTTTAAAGCAAAATACAATGAAAGAGTATCGAAAGTATTTAAAATCCTTTAAAAAAACTGGCACCGGCGAGGATGATGTAATTATGAATTTATAAATCATCTGCTGGTATATAATATCCGTCCTTGTTTTAGGTGTACTATCCATCGCTGTGGTACTATGAACTAATTGCATTTACTTTTGAGGAGTTTTTGCCAAGAGATGCTTTCGACGCTCTCAGTCCAAATACAGAACAAGACTTAGACATGGTTGAAGACTCGCAGGACAATGCAATTATTGAACATTCAGTATGGAATAATTTATATATTAATAATGAAATATATTTATTGTAAATTATTGTAGCCTGATACGAGCGATATTGAAAATACCGAAGAAATTATTACTTGGACTTTTACGGCGGAGGGAGAGTTCATCCCAGATGAAGTTGCAGATACTGAGGAATCACCAGATCAACCAAGACAGGTGTCAGCGCTTTCATTATCCAGGAGTAACAATAATACACCCAGCATAAAAAGAAAAAATACAAATGCTACAAAGTGTATCAGGCAGTTTAAAAGGCATTTCCGCAGCACTGTCAAAGCCATCGCAACCACAGCTGCTGGTGGAACAACGCCGTACCAATGAATACTCTGCATTTTCAGATTATATTGCAGGAAAAATGCAGAAAATTGATTTAGAAGAAATATGAGATGAGGTCGAGGAGCAGATAATCAGCATTTTAAACACAGGTCTCAGAAAATGTAGGGAAACACATAAAACATCATAGAAAAATAAGAAAAAAATAATTTTGTTAAACTATTGTATTTATTTTTACATTAGTAGTGCTTACAATTAATACAGCATTAAAACAATCAATTTTATAATTATGTGTGCAGGTATAAAACCTTTATAATAAAACTACAATAATTAATCAAATGTTATTTTTAAATTAAAAAGATTTAATATTTTGAATTGATTGCGTGGTAGGTACTTGGTGAAACATGTTTATAAACTTTAACTTTCAAATTTAACCTTTAATAATTAACTTTAAAAAATAATAAAACACTTGGTTTGTTTAAAAATATTTAGTAATTACCCCGTTCAACTGCAGAGTCTTGCCAAGGTACAGCTCCAACATCTGAATTAAAATAGGCTTTATACTTTTCTCTAATTAACATTGCCGTATTTGAAGATTTATTTCCAGCCTGTCGATTCAACTATCGCAAGTTTAACTCATTTATATTAAGATCAGTATTCTGTTCTATATACTGTGTGCTTTCAGTAGCCAAAAAATTATGTAGCGCTACACATGTCAGAGTTATTTTTTCAACTTTTTCTGGGCTCAGATGAATCGAATTTAAAAGAACTGTAAATCTATTGGCCAGAATCCCGAAGTACTTTCTACCATTCTTCGAGCTCTTGAGAGACGATAGTTGTAAATTCTATGTTCTTTAGTTAGCCCGCGTTGAGGATATGGCTTCATTAGATTGTTCATAAGGGGAAATGCATCATCGGCAATAATAACATAAGGCATTTTTTGTGTTGTTTCAGGTAAACATTCTGGTTGTGGTAAACCGAGTGTATTATTCTTAAGTGCGGTGGATAAGTTGCATGCCTCAAACACGCCACCGTCGCTCACTCTACCATTACAACCAATATTAACGTATATAAATCGATAATCAGCATCTACTAAAGCCAATAAAACAATACTATTACTTTGCTTATAATTAAAGTAGTAAGGACCGGATGAAATAGGTGCTGTAAACATTATATGACGACCATCCAATGCACCTACACAGTGTGGAAAGTTCCATTTATTTTCGTATCCCAAAGCAATTTCTTTCCATTCTTCGGTGGTGGTTGGTGTCTAGTCAAACAAGTAGTGTTTTGTAAATATAGGTACATCACTAATTATTTTAAAACCTACCTTTAGGTACTGCTCTTTTAAGCGATTAATTATGGCAGAACAAACTTCTGGCACTAATATTGATATTGTACTTTCATGCACCCTTGTAGAGTACATTAGGGACCGATATGTTTATTATAATAATGAACAATACTACGGAAATAACATGGAGTCCGATACCAATGGAACTGAACTTTGGACGGCCGAACACAAAAACATACCTAGCAGAAATAAATATCTCCTCCCATACTTGCATAGAAACTGAAAACCCAAAATTAATATTATTGATTGATGCAGGTAGTTCTAGCTCAATTATTAAGCCATCTGTAGTAGAAGATTTACATTCACAAACAATTATCACGCTAACGCCGTAATAAAAACAGCTATTGGTAGCAAAACTGTTACTTGTCCGGCCGTGTTACCAGCACTTTCGGAATTCCATAGCGACCACGAATTGATTTCATTCTATTTGATTTTCACAATTATTTTGACAGAGTAATAGACTTAGAAGATCTTATTTATACAAATGAATCTTTATTGATTTAATTAACAAAAAATTAATAGGGCCGCATGTACAAATTCCGTTTAAATTTCGGCAACCAATTGATGTTGATGTTTCGTTTTCGGTACATCCCGAAGATAAGTTGATTAAGAATCTCCCAGTTACTATATGTAATGGAGATATTTTAGTTACCCAATGTAATATCGATCAACTTTTCATTCCACAAGTTTTAACTCTTGCAAAACGGTTACCCGTATAACCAAACGATAAAGATCGCCCAGTCGGTAAAGAATATTTAAAGATGCGATGTAGATTACTCGATATAGATGTAATATTTATCGGAGCTATACTCTACTCTATGCTACAACTGTATAGATGAAATCTTTACCGTATCTCTATGGTTTATGTACCTGTTACCTTTACAGTTTTATCTTTACCACATCTGTATCATAGCTTTATTCAAACTATAACGCACCTGTACCGCAAGCACACATTTTATCTTTAGCGGATCTATCACAAATATATACTGGAAATCTTTACAGTTTTATCTTTATCGCATCTGCAGTATATCTTTATTCAAGGTATATCGCGACTATATCGCAAACAATAATTTTATCTATATCGTATCTGTATAAAAATATATATTGTGTCGATACAGTTTGATCTTTACTATTGTAGCGTAATCTAGACACTACCTGTATTCTACCTGCGCTCATCAATCACCAGCTGACCACGTGAATTTTGTGTGTTGTTTAAACGATGGCGTTCTCCGATAGTTATAAAGTTTATCAATTCAGTGAAACTATGGAGATTTGTTTCCTTCCGACCGATTGGGTTAATAAGCAGGGAGAGGTATATTTTCATATAATTTGCTATTGAGGTTATGATAATATTTATTTGTGATTTTTAGGTGAAATATGATAGCAAAAAGGCATCTGAGTATATTCGCAATCAGAAGCAACCGTACAAGAAGTGGCCGACGTACAAAGTTTTTCCAATATGTGATAAATATTTGGTTCGTAATCAGAAACCATAAATTTATAATTTATACAGTTTATTTTATGAAAACGCATTCTTAGTTGTTTTTTTTAGATACTTATAACAGAGCTCAGGAAGCTGAGAAAATTTTGGGTTATAAACGGACTTGGATACAAGTGACATCGAAAGAATCTATGATCCTAAAATGATCATAAACAAAAAAAGACCAAGAAAACCCATATCAACAACAACATCGTTTCACGATAATTATCCCGGTAATGAATCTGTTTTTTGTTAGCAATATTCAGCTTTGGATGAACTAGGTATTTTTTGTTAATAACTATTATAGCAATTATTATTATGTATAACGATATATAATTATTAATTAATAATTATATGACGTTTGTTACTTACAGTATTTTGTTGTTTTATGAGTGAATTTTATTTTTTGTTAGAATTACCTATTTACTTTTGTTTTTTAAATAAAATTTATAACTTTTTCAACCCGACACCATTTTTCATACTATCGATAGTTTATCCATAGTTCCGATAGTACAAACTATCATTATCGAAATTATCGATAATCAAATTTTACCACTATCGACCATCTCTAATGAGAGAGCTTTACAGTCGTATCCATTTAATACAACCTAATAGGGATAAAGCAAACATGGCTGGAGTTTAATTAAATTATTGGGGTTACAGCTGTTTTTGTAAATAATTTATGGCTGGAGTTAATTGGTTACAAGGACATGAAGCGTCATACTCAACTATCTTTACGTAAACCCGAAAATGCCAGTTTGTCCCGAGCCACCAGCTTTAATAAAACCAATGTGACTGAATTTCAAGAAAACTATGAGAGAGTTTTACAGTCGTATCCGTTTAATACAACCTAATTGGGATAAAGCAAATATGGCTGGAGTTGATTGCTTACAAGGATATATGAAGCGTCATACTCTACCATCTTTACGTAAACCCGAAAATGCCAGTTTGTCCCGAGCCACCAGCTTTAATAAAACCAATGTGACTGAATTGCAAGACAACTATGAGAGAGTTTTACAGTCGTATCCGTTTAATAAAACCTAATTGGGATAAAGCAAACATGGCTGGAGTTGATTGCTTACAAGGATACATGAAGCGTCATACTCTACTATCTTTACGTAAACCCGAAAATGCCAGTTTGTCCCGAGCCACCAGCTTTAATAAAACCAATGTGACTGAATTGCAAGACAACTATGAGAGAGTTTTACAGTCGTATCCGTTTAATACAACCTAATTGGGATAAAGCAAACATGGCTGGAGTTGATTGCTTACAAGGATACATGAAGCGTCATACTCTACCATCTTTACGTAAACCCGAAAATGCCAGTTTGTCCCGAGCCACCAGCTTTAATAAAACCAATGTGACTGAATTGCAAGACAACTATGAGAGAGTTTTACAGTCGTATCCGTTTAATACAACCTAATTGGCATAAAGCAAACATGGCTGGAGTTGATTGCTTACAAGGATACATGAAGCGTCATACTCTACCATCTTTACGTAAACCCGAAAATGCCAGTTTGTCCCGAGCCACCAGCTTTAATAAAACCAATGTGACTGAATTGCAAGACAACTATGAGAGAGTTTTACAGTCGTATCCGTTTAATACAACCTAATTGGGATAAAGCAAACATGGCTGGAGTTGATTGCTTACAAGGATACATGAAGCGTCATACTCTACCATCTTTACGTAAACCCGAAAATGCCAGTTTGTCCCGAGCCACCAGCTTTAATAAAACCAATGTGACTGAATTGCAAGACAACTATGAGAGAGTTTTACAGTCGTATCCGTTTAATACAACCTAATTGGGATAAAGCAAACATGGCTGGAGTTGATTGCTTACAAGGATACATGAAGCGTCATACTCTACTATCTTTACGTAAACCCGAAAATGCCAGTTTGCCCCGAGCCACCAGCTTTAATAAAACCAATGTGACTGAATTTCAGGACAACTATGAGAGAGCTTTACTTTACAGTCGTATCCATTTAATATAACCTAATTGGGATAAAGCAAACATGGCTGGAGTTGATTGGTTACAAGGATATATAAAGTGTCATACTCCACTATCTTTCCGTAAACCCGAAAATACCAGTTTGTTCCTAGCCACCAGCTTTAATAAAACCAATGTGACTGAATTTCAAGACAACTATGAGAGAGCTTTACAGTCGTATCCATTTAATACAACCTAATTGGGATAAAGCAAACATGGCTGGAGTTGATTGGTTACAGGGATACATGAAGCGTCATATTCAACTATCTTTACGTAAACCCGAAAATGCCAGTTTGTCGCGAGCCACCAGCTTTAATAAAACCAATGTGACTGAATTTCAAGACAACTATGAGAGAGCTTTACTGTACAGTAGTATCCATTTAATATAACCTAATTGGGATAAAGCAAACATGGCTGGAGTTGATTGGTTACAGGGATACATGAAGCGTCATACTCTACCATCTTTACGTAAACCCGAAAATGCCAGTTTGTCCCGAGCCACCAGCTTTAATAAAACCAATGTGACTGAATTGCAAGACAACTATGAGAGAGTTTTACAGTCGTATCCGTTTAATACAACCTAATTGGGATAAAGTAAACATGGCTGGAGTTGATTGCTTACAAGGATACATGAAGCGTCATACTCTACCATCTTTACGTAAACCCGAAAATGCCAGTTTGTCCCGAGCCACCAGCTTTAATAAAACCAATGTGACTGAATTGCAAGACAACTATGAGAGAGTTTTACAGTCGTATCCGTTTAATACAACCTAATTGGGATAAAGCAAACATGGCTGCATGGCTGGAGTTGATTGCTTACAAGGATACATGAAGCGTCATACTCTACTATCTTTACGTAAACCCGAAAATGCCAGTTTGTCCCGAGCCACCAGCTTTAATAAAACCAATGTGACTGAATTGCAAGACAACTATGAGAGAGTTTTACAGTCGTATCCGTTTAATACAACCTAATTGGGATAAAGCAAACATGGCTGGAGTTGATTGCTTACAAGGATACATGAAGCGTCATACTCTACCATCTTTACGTAAACCCGAAAATGCCAGTTTGTCCCGAGCCACCAGCTTTAATAAAACCAATGTGACTGAATTGCAAGACAACTATGAGAGAGTTTTACAGTCGTATCCGTTTAATACAACCTAATTGGCATAAAGCAAACATGGCTGGAGTTGATTGCTTACAAGGATACATGAAGCGTCATACTCTACCATCTTTACGTAAACCCGAAAATGCCAGTTTGTCCCGAGCCACCAGCTTTAATAAAACCAATGTGACTGAATTGCAAGACAACTATGAGAGAGTTTTACAGTCGTATCCGTTTAATACAACCTAATTGGGATAAAGCAAACATGGCTGGAGTTGATTGCTTACAAGGATACATGAAGCGTCATACTCTACCATCTTTACGTAAACCCGAAAATGCCAGTTTGTCCCGAGCCACCAGCTTTAATAAAACCAATGTGACTGAATTGCAAGACAACTATGAGAGAGTTTTACAGTCGTATCCGTTTAATACAACCTAATTGGGATAAAGCAAACATGGCTGGAGTTGATTGCTTACAAGGATACATGAAGCGTCATACTCTACTATCTTTACGTAAACCCGAAAATGCCAGTTTGCCCCGAGCCACCAGCTTTAATAAAACCAATGTGACTGAATTTCAGGACAACTATGAGAGAGCTTTACTTTACAGTCGTATCCATTTAATATAACCTAATTGGGATAAAGCAAACATGGCTGGAGTTGATTGGTTACAAGGATATATAAAGTGTCATACTCCACTATCTTTCCGTAAACCCGAAAATACCAGTTTGTTCCTAGCCACCAGCTTTAATAAAACCAATGTGACTGAATTTCAAGACAACTATGAGAGAGCTTTACAGTCGTATCCATTTAATACAACCTAATTGGGATAAAGCAAACATGGCTGGAGTTGATTGGTTACAGGGATACATGAAGCGTCATATTCAACTATCTCTACGTAAACCCGAAAATGCCAGTTTGTCCCGAGCCACCAGCTTTAATAAAACCAATGTGACTGAATTTCAAGACAACTATTTTAGTTGTACTCTGGGTTATCTGGTAGAATAGCTCGTCTCCGAACGATCTGAACTTCGCCCTTTGGTGAAGGATTTTGGTTTTTGTTTAAATATGTTAAGTTGTAGGTACCATTACGATGACCAAATCTTTGTAAGGAATTGTATACTTTTGTTTTCTTTTCTTTTTTCACCAATAAAGTAGGTATTATTATTATTATTATACTATGAGAGAGCTTTACAGTCGTATCCATTTAATACAACCTAGACGAAACTGGAATTACCACTGTCGTTCAAGCTCCGAATGTAGTTGCGAAAAAAGGAACAAAACAAGTGGGGTAAATGGTGTCTGCTGAAAGGGGACAGTTAGTTACGATGTGTGCGATTATCAACGCTTGTGGAAGTTCAGTTCCACCAGCTTTTGTCTTCCCAAAGACTAGGTTCCATGACAGCATGGAGCACCTCCTAGAAGCTTGAGACTGACCAATAGCCCAATAAGTAGATGGATGACAGAACCGTGGTTTATAAAGGTACTGGAACATATCCAGAGTGGCAAATATGATCCAATTTTATACTTATGGACAATCAGGAAATTCATTGTACACTTGCTTTCAAAACTTTCGCGTACACCTATTTTTCGCTGTATTAAATCAGGGTTGTAATTAATCAACTCTGACATTTAAATTTTTGAAAAGTCAAAATGCCTCGACTAACAGAGCACATGCTGTCAATGTCATTTTTAACCTAATCTCAAAATTACCCATTCACACAGCTATAATTTTGCAAAATCGTTGTTACTTGATTTTGAAATTTGCAATAATTTGCATGTTGACGAAAATATTCTCATAAAAATTTTTGCCTTGAGTGGTATTTGGAAAGACTATTCAACAATATGGGTAGATGACTTTTACCGTGTTCGACATCGACAGCACACATTTTTAACGTTTTCCACTATTAATTCAATACTTGAGCTTCCAACACGATTATTATGAGTTTTTAGAACGACGCAGACTTGCAAACTTCCCTTTGACGTTTTGGTGAAATGTCAGTCACAGGCTACTCACTATATTGAAATCATTGAAACCAATCGGGCTCGCGTGAAAACACTGCGACATTAGTTGTTTTCAAAGACAGTCAATTTTTATTGGCCGTTTTTGACAAATTGAACAATTTTCATTAGTTCGTTCATTATAATCAAGAGTAATGCCACAAGTAGTGGATATATTTTTGACAAATATTTTGCAGGAAAAAATGCAGAATCCGGAGCCAATTCCCCTCCTATCGTCAATATTAATTATTATTAACCATGTTTCTCTAGTAACCATAACTAAGTTTACAAGGGAAGCTAATAAAAGGAGGGGAATGTGCCCCGGATTCTGCATTTTAGCCATTTTGCCGTTTCCATGTAAATTATTGCGTTTACATTTCACGAAACAAAATCATATCAAAAATGTCACGAGCCGAAGGCGAGATTTTGTTGAGTGAAATTTGCAATAATTTCTCCGGAAATGGCAAAATATTTAAAAAAATATATATCCACTTCGAGTGGTATTAGGGACGACTATTCAACACTATAACATATAAGCCAATCGTATTGCAGACATTTCCTTTGTCAACATATAACAGCAGTATATCACTGAATATTGGGCACCATGCAAAATATTCACAAAACAATGTACGTACTCAAAAACTAAATAGCCTTGTTGCGAAATATCGCTTAGCAACGATGTTCTGTCCTTAATGATATCGCTAGGTTACGTAAACTAAACACCAACAAACTATGTGAACAAAGTTTGGCTTGCGTTAAACATTTTAAAATGTTATGTTTTGGAAGTATTCCGCTGAATTTAATTGAGGATGAATATTAATTGTTGAATTATTATTCAATAAAGTTAATCGTTATGTATTAATATAAATAGTCAGTTAAATATTTGAAACGCAGATTAACAAATGAAGATTTGTTCAAATTTTGTATAACAGGTGTACCGGAAACCAGTGATATTAGTGGTGATGACATAATTTTGAAGCTCCCTGAGCCAGCAACATCAGGAGGCACCTCAACAACCATGGCCGTCTTAATCATTCAACGTTGATTTCAATGAATTGAACATTTATTAATTTTTCTGTATGTTTTATTATTTAAAATGTTTAATAGATTTATTATGATGATTTTTTGTTGTTGTTTACTGAATATTTCTATTCAATTTATTATCAATGTTACTGTAAAAATGTTTTTATTGCTTGTTCAAAGGTGCCTACCCCCGATATGGGGCACATTTATACAATTACAAGAATTTATCTTTTTGTTTATATATTTTTTAATGTTCAAATATGAAACCTATTTATGCCGAAGTTTTCTGTAATGTATTTCTTGTGATTACCAGTGTGTACACCGTTATAGCATAAATTTTTGAAAAATATATTATTTCCTGAAAAATGTACTGTTATTATGGAAATGGTGGCTTTGGATTCGTTAGAATATCAAGGAACTACTACTAGGTTAAGCTTCATTTTTAAACTGTTTAATGGATATATTAATGATCCATATCTTCTTAACCCAAATGAACCTACTGTTCCTTATAAGGAACATCTGAAAAATTATTTTCTGTTTAAGCGTATAACCTCCGCTTCTAGATGGCGGTAAAGGTCTATTCAGACTAGAGACCCTGTATATTAAGATTAGAGATGGGACATACAAGTGATCAATGCTGATAGGTTGAAACCAATTTGCATAGCCTGCTGAATTGTGTGACAAATGTCAAAGTGACAGCCGGCCATGGAAATTATTAATGTCATCTGACGTTTGTAGTTTTTGCTGTAATTACAAGTGGCATTCTGTTTATTTGATTTTTTATTAGTGTATTCATTCATTCATTATCTTTAGCCTCTTTGACATTTCGGTGTCGAGGATCATTATTGTTAATAAACTTTACTAAAATCACTGGCTGTTCAGCAGTTGGATGTAAGAACCGTTCTAGCAAGAACTTTTCTGTGTTTAGGTTTCCAAAAAATTATCCTTCTAAAAAAGTATGGGTAGAAAGATCTGGTATTAAGATCTTACAGCATGAAAAATCGTACAGATTATGCGAAGAACATTTTACACCAGACCAGTTCTTAACAACAACAGGCAAAGCCCCATGTAAAAAACTAAAATATAATGCAGTGCCCTCATTATTCCACATAAACAGTTGTGGGAGCGAATTCTATTGAGATAATGAAGATACAAAATTTGAAAACAAAGTTACGGGTAATTTTCTAAAAAAAAACCCTCATTTTGATGGCGACATTTTGGAAGTTTTTTAAATTAAAAGACATTATTGCATATTAAAACAAAGTCATAAAGAACCTCAACAGAAGAATAATTTTGAAAAAAATAAGAGACTAGTATTAAATTACATTTGGAAAGAAAAAGGAAATCGGTGTTTCAAAACATCTCTGATGATGATCAAATTGAGGCAATGCATCAACAAAAACCAAGTACTACACTCTGGTCAAATAAAACGGTAGCAACAGCTTTGAGATTAAAGTTTATTTGTGGTTCTAGTGGGTATAATACAATTTGTGAGCTACATTTGTCATACCCTACAAATTACAACCTTAAATAGAAAATTGCAAGATATCACTTTTGAGAGTGGTATTTTAGAGGATGTGTTTAATTTCCTCAAAATAAAATAATCACTCATATTAATTTGTTGTTATACATATAAAAATGAAATATACCTATACGTTATTTTAATTAAAAGTAACTTTAATAACTAACAAGCAAACGGCGCGCTACGCGCACGTGTGAAATAGGATACGCGAAAGGTCACGCTCCGATCCGACCGCTAAGATAAGAAAAACAAAACCTAAACAAATATAAACATCTCCGAAGCCGCAACGTGAGATTTGATTTTGTGCCACAGACAGACAGACACACATTAAGGAAAATTATATTATAGATAACTTCTGTAACAACTCATTTTCAGCTTTAATTGCTTGAGTATTTGTTTCCGTTGTTGAATTTCTTTACTTCCAATTCTTCTCAATTTATATTTCATTCTACAATGTTTTTTCGCAATTCGTGCTATTCTTTTGATACACTTGCATGACTTGTAGTATTACGAATGCTAATTGTTAGTGTATTTGGCATGGTGTAGTACTACGTGATCTACTAAAATGTAAATTTTAAGATTTATAAACTATAATTATAAATTTTTATAATAGTTACTCACTGTTGACATTACTGCCGTTCTTTTTATCAATATCGTCTGCATCATTTGTTGTTCCCAATAGCCTACATTTGGTGTATTGTATGTTGTTTTCAAAGTTCTCTAAAGTAGATAATGTTGAACTAAAAATTAATTTGATAATTTTGAAATAGATACCATTCCTATAGATAGAATTTTTGGCCTTTTCTCTCTGTATTGATTTATTAGCAATTTGTCACTTCTGTCGCACAGCGTTTTCAACATCTCTTTGGGGAGAATTGCACATTTACGCTTCTTTCATACAACATGAGCCTTTAGAAGTAACAGCAAAAGGATGATGAAACGTAAAAGACCCTTAATCAATCATATCAAATAACTTTCTGACTACTCTAACAATTTTAATTACCTTATTGTTGCTGCTCTGTTTGATGAACATGGTTAATGACAATATTTTTACAGCATCAGAGTAATCGCGCATTGGACAAGTTATACCGGGAGTCTATATTTAAACAGCTGATTGTAATGTTCTTACATCTTTTGAAATGAATTTGTAACTAACTATACGTAAATCCAATCTGAAACAATTTTAAGGTTAGTTTTTGCGCAACTTGAACCCACACTTGACTCGTTAATCACGTTTGGTTCGTAATTCGAACTACAAACGAACAGAATGCAGTTCACACAAACGAAACATTTTCTTGCACTAAGCAAGTCTGAGTAGCCAAACGAACAAAGCTTTAGAAAGAAACTGTAATTAAATGTGAATAGATAATTTATACCTATCTACAGTCTGTAAAATCCAACTATAAAAATCAGACGCAATTTTTACTGATAATGAATAATTATTTTCGTTATTTGACATTTCGAAATTTGTCGTGTAAAGTAAATGTCAGTTTGGTAATGACATCTTGAAATTTTGTTTGAAAAACAGAAACTGATCAACTTAGCCTTGGAAACTGGTTCCACTTGTCCCATCTCTTATCTTACTTTTTATACAGGGTCTCTAATTCAGACCAGAGCCAGTGTATATAGGAGAGTACCGCCATTATTTGATCCGTGAAAATGCCGCCATCGCCGCCATTTTTGTTCCCATCAGCAATAACTGATTGAGTTATGTCTAAAAGTTTACTTGAAAGCATTATTATTGTGCTCTATTTATGTTATAGCAATAAATAATGGTCCGTAATAGGAACAGAAAGACCACAATTGGTCTTGCAGATCAAGACACAATGTTGTCAGCTGTCCGGAGCCAATTAGATGGTGGACTTTCGATTAAACAAGCAGCTATTGGCCACAATATATCCAGAACAACTTTAACAAAATATATCAAAAAATGCAAAGGTCTAGACATTGAGTGGGAAAATGTAACCTTGGCTGACGTTCCAGGAATGTCGCCAAACTAAAGGGTATTTCAATAAGACGGATCGATGTTGCATGTGAATGAGGCTTAAACGTCAAATGATCGTTGACGTCTGTTTTCACATTTGGCAAGTTCAGTCTTTGGCAATTTCAATCATGGAAAGATTAACAATCGAACAACGTGTTAAAGTTATTGAAGCCTATTACGAAAATGGGCGTTCAAACAAAAATGCATTTCGCGCCCTTCGCGATTTTTTCGGTCAGCATAATCGACCAATTTTTTATGACCTGAATCGGATGCTATCGATATCGACGAATTGTGGATTCAACAAGATGGCGTCACATTCCACACAGCCAATGCAACAATGGCTTTATTGAATGAGAAATTCCCAGGTCGCATCATCTCTCGAAACAGCGAAGTCAATTAGCCACCAAGATCGTGCGATTTGACGCCTATGGACTTCTTCGTTTGGGGTTATCTCAAGAATAAAGTCTATGCCAACAAGCCAACAACAATTCAACAGCTAAAGGACGAGATAATAAGGCATATTGGTGAGATCGAGGAGCAATTATGCAGAGATGTCATCAAAAATTTCGACCATCGAGTGGAGGTGTGCCGCCGAAGTCTTGGCGAACATTCGGTCGATATTATCGTTCACATGTAATTGCCATGTATCAAATAACATGATTCAATAAATAAGTGAAAAAAATTTTACAAATAACATTGTGTTATTTACTGTTAACGTCGATCCGTCTTATTGAAACACCCTTTATAATGTTCGTCAAGTGTTTAGCGAAAACGAAGAAGCCATATTAGCTGATTATTTGCGACAGTGTTCACGACTGCATCATGGTTTACTGTGAGTAGTAAACCATGATGCAGTCGTGAACACTCGTAAAATTGCGTACGAATTTGCTGTAGCCAACAAGGTTTTTCCAACAGGTTGGGACGAAAACAAAAGCGCAAGCAGAGATTGGTTCACTTCCTTTATGACGAGGAATAAATATGATTTTATCCTTACGAACGCCAGAGGCAACTTCATTGGCAAGAGCAATGGGCTTCAATAAAGTTGTCGAGAAATTCTACAACAACCTAGAAGAAATGTTAGAAAAACGCAACTTAGGTCCTGCGCAGATCTATAATATGGATGAAACAGGTTTGACAACTGTCCAACAACCCACAAAAATTCTAGGGGAAAAGGGTACAAAACAGATTGGACAAATTACATCGGCCGAAAGAGGTTGTCTCGTAACTGTGTGTGTGATCTTCCCAAGAGTTCATTTTAAACACCACTTGATTAAAGGTGCACCTCCAGGAACTGAAGGTCGAGCCACCTCTTCAGGGTGGATTTCAAGTGAAACGTTAGTTGAATGGATGGAACATTTTATCCGCTTCAGCAAACCAACTAAAGAATTGCCAATACTTCTACTTATGGACAATCACGAAGTCGACATATCCTATCCTGTAATAAAACTGGCTAAAGAACACCATGTTATACTATTGACTCTGCCTCCACATACCAGTCACCGTTTGCAGCCATTGGATAGGTGCTTATATGGACCATTAAAATGGTATACAATAATAACTGCAGATCTTGGCTTCTAGCTAATCCAGGTAAAAGGATTACTATTTATGAAAACGCTGAAATATTTGGTGAAGCTTATCCGCTGGTATGCACAGCAAAAAATAAAAATTCCGGTTTCAAAGTGACTGGCATTTTTTCCATTTAATCGCCATGTCTTTGGTGACCACGAGTTTGTAGCCGCTTCCATCACTGACACTGATAATCCAATAGCAGAGACTGGTTAAGATACTATACCCTCAGGTACACCAGTAGGTGTACCAAGCACCAGTCATGATGTACCACGAATAATTCAAACATTCTTGATTGGTGAATCAAACACCAGTCACGGAAGCACCAGTCAAGAATCTGACTATGCACGTGAGTGTAAAACTCCTACAGATGCGATAATGAAGGCTGTTATAACGCCAGCCATGATTAGGCCTTACCCAAAATTTTCAGGTTTGTCCAAAACCGTCAAACTAGAAAGAAAAAGACTACGTGAATTTTGACAGAAACTCCGAATCTTAAACAACTTGAAAAAGACTGATTGAAAAAAATAAATCACAAGTTGAAAAAACAAAAAGGGCAATAATTCTGGATGACAGTCAAAATACGAAGAAAAAGAAAATGAAAAACATTGTCAACGACAGTAGCAGTGAAAGTGCACGAACTCTGGAATTTGTCGACTCAGAAGATGACATAGATCCCGAAGAGGAACACAATGATTTATATTTTGAGACAATTGATGAAGGCAGTTTCATATTAGTGAAGTTTGTAGGAAAAAAGAATATAAAACGTTTCGTTGGAAACACTAATGAGTTTGTTGTCACATTTTTGAGACAAAAACAAAATCATTTTGTTTTTCCACCTCTTGGCGACATAGCAATTGTTGAAAAATCCAACACTGTTTGTCACCTAAACAAACCCATGTATTCTGGTGGAACCAGCTGTACTCAAAATATGTTTACTTTTGTCATTAACTTGTCAAATTTTATCATAGGATAAGGCTTGGTTAGGAATAACTGGAAAACATGATCTTGTATCAGATGTATTAATGATTTTTCAAATTCGTCAAGGTGGCTGCTATTTCATAAACAGCATTCGTTTGTTTTATAAATATCATCAGGATTAAAATGTCAAATTGAAGTTTTGCTAGTAAGCAGTTTGTGTTTGTTGAGGGAAAAAATGCCATTCACGCATTCAGAAAAATGGGATATGATGGAATGCTATATCGTTTGTCAAAAAAATAGCCACCAAGCTCGTGAACATTATAGTGCTTTGTTTCCTATGCGTAACTTGCCAGATTGAAGGTACTTTTTGCTTTTGTATAGTAAGTTTAGATCGAATGAAAATGTGTTCACGAAAACTAGAACCAAGAAACAATTCATAATAAGTTAAGCAACTGAAATTGATGTCTTAGCTTACTTCGAAGCTCATCCTACTAATTCAATCAACGATCTCATGCAACAAAGTGGACTATGTTTGGGAAATATTCACAATATTCTGAAAAAGCATAAGTTTGTGTCGTACAGGTACAGACCTGTACAGACGCTGGTACCAGGAGATCAAGAGAGACGCATCCAGTTCTGTCAGTGGTTCATTAATAAAATCAGAATCTATAATATAATGTTCCTTAATGTGTGTCTGTGGCAGAAAATAAAATCTCACGTTCCGGCTTCACAGATGTTTATATTTGTTTAGGTTTTGTTTTTCTTATCTTAGCGCTCGGATCGGAGCTTGATCTTTCGCGTATCCTATTTCACGTGCGCGCCGATTCAAGACTCGCAGCGCGTAGCGCGCGGTTTGCTTGTTAATGATAATTTTTGGCGCTTGATTCTTTGGAGTGACGAATCAAATTTCTCCAATAGGGGCATGTTCAATAGGAAAAACAGCCACTATTGGAGTCAAGAAAGTCCGATGCTCGTCCGTTCTTGTAGCCCGCAGAGACGCTTTAGTGTTAATGTTTGGTGTGGTTTGATTGGGTCAAGAATTGTAGGCCCTGTATTTTATCAGGTTGCATTAACTGGTGAGCGGTATGTCGAAATGTTAACCGCCACACTTCCAGACTTCCTTGATGAGTTGAATTTAATTGATAGACAACAGATCCACTTTCAACAAGATGGAGCTCCTGCCCATAATGTTCGCCAGATTGATATCCTATTACCAGACTTTTTTGATGGCAGATATTTATCAACTAACGGCGCTATCCGTATGCCTCCTCGATCACCAGACAGAACTCCTATGGATTCTTTCTTTTTGGGATATGTGAAGAGTGTGGTGTATAACAGGCGGTATGATAAGTTTGAGGATCTCCAGCAAAGCATCATTCATACTATCGAAAATATTGATGGTAGAGTCATTGCCAGAGCCACTAGGAGCGTTTACAAGCGGGCTCAAAAATGCTTGGAGCAAGAGGGCGATGTTTTTGAGCATCTGATTTGAATTTTGTTTTTTTAAGTTCATAGAATAATTTTAAATAAACGATATTGTTTCACTTCATGGATATTCTTCTTAATTTCGATTTTATGGTAAGGCAAAGTTGCCACTAACACAGCCACCTTGACGAATTTGAAAAATCATCAATACCTTTGTCGTTTTTGACATTAGGATAAAAGGTCATAGGACATTTTTTGTTCAGAATTCAATTTCCTATGGATTGTGAATATTGTATACTGAGTGTCCCATTTGAAAAAATTGAACTTTTTGACATAACTCGCGAACGCGATGTTCGATTTTGATTCCGTTTTCACCATCGTAATTGGCGTAAAAAATACTACTAGTTTGCCTACTTAATTGACCTTATAGCTCCAATAATAACAAAGTTAGCAATAGTGCCGACTTAACTATGAAAACCCTGTATTGTCTTATCATATGTAGTAGGTTTAATTCAGTGAAGTGGTATTTTAGAAAATAAGTACCAATGCATGATACTTTTCGCCTGCAGTTACAAAATTGGGGAAATGCTTAGTTTCTTAAAAAAAATAAAATACGAATAGGTGACCAGTGTGCCCCGCTCTCCCCTATAGTAATTAGTGTGTCATACGATTTAGGATCTCACCTATCTCTATTTTCTAGTTTTTATCATGTGAAAATTACTGTTCTTTTAAAGGAACAGTAAGATTATGCACTATATTTATATGGCAATAAATTACATTGCATTTTCTGTTCTTTAAAGATACAAACAGCAAACACTTTCTCTAGATGAACTGCTTGAGTATGCAGAGAACCCAGATTTGATGCCAGACCCACCAAATAATATTATTATAATGACACCTGCTAATGATGGATGGGACACTTACGAAAATTCTGGAGAGGAGGATGAGGTAACATTGAATAATTTTCCAGGTCAACTACGAGCTGAAGCTGAGTTTTCCTATGACGTGGACATAGATGAGAATGAGGAAAATCAAATTGCCGATATGAGTGATGCAAACTGGGAAAGTGAAGATGATTTGCTTCTAGTGCTTTCAGACTGAATAACAGGAATAGTGTTGCCGGTGCCAAAACGAAGGAAGGTAGTTTTCATGTGGACGAATGAAGATATGCCATATAAAAAATTCGCTGAATGGCAAAACATAAGTAGCTCAGCAAACAGTAAATCCCCAGTAGAATTATTTAGATATGTTTTTGATGACGATGTTTTGGGAATGTTGGTCAATTACACAAATATATATGCACTACAAAAAAAAATTAAATGCCAGTGTATCGAAGGATGAAATGTTATGCTTCATTGGCATTCCGCTTTTGAGTGGATGTAACACAGTTTCTCGTCGTAAAATGTATTGAGGGAATGCAGAAGATACACACAATGAACTAGTGTGTAATGCTATTTCGCGTGATCGATTCCAGTACATTATGTCTAATATACAGGGCGTTATGGAAATGAGTCCAAATATTTTAACCCATAACTCGCTAAACCGAACAACTTTTCCATTTATCATTCTTTCGAAAACGCCCAAGTTAAAATTAAAAACAGTTTTACTCTAAAAATGCATACCCGCATATGGAATATTTTAATTTAATATCGCAATATACAAAATAAATTTTTTTGATATGCAAACCAATAAAAACTGCATAGGTACTGATGAAACCTTTAGTTCACATCTGGTCACCAACGTACTTTATCAAATGAGATAGGTAAGTTACTGACCGAATATTTTTTGGGCAAGAACTTTGCAGTATTAATATGCTTGTGTCGTTCACCTTTAACTTAGATTTGCTTACCAAGCGGCTCATCAAATTTAGAGGAAATAAATGATTGAAAAAAATATGCGATTAAATGAAAAACGATAAATAGAAAAGTTGTTCATTTTGGTGAGCTCTATCACTGGTTAAAATATTTGCACTCATTTACATAACACCCTGTATACTGTTGCGATAATACTACCTTAGAGAAAAATTACAAATTTGCTAAAATAAGACCACTTTTTGACGCCATGAATAAGAAATTCAAAGAATTTTGCCCTGTTGAAAAATGCCACAGCATCAACAAAGCAATGGTCCCCTACTATGGGGGTCACAGTTGTAAACAGTTCATCCGTGGCAAGCCCATACGCTGGGGATACAAGCTGTGGGTTTGTGCAACTAACTCAGGATATATTACCTGGTTTGATCCATACCAAGGATCTTCCACAATCATCGACGAAAAATATAAGCACTTAGGATTAGGAGCAAGTCTAGTTTTGCGGTATGCAGCGGTTCTTCAGGCAATCCAAAATCAGACGTACCACTTATTCTTCGACAACTTCTTTACTTCATTTTCGTTATTAGTGGAGTTAGAAGAAATGAAAATCAAAGGAACGGGTACTATAAGGGACAATAGGGTAACTAAATGTAATGATATGCCATCTTAAAAAGTGTTAAAAAAACGTGCAAGGGGCTCAATGTATCATAAATTAGAGAACGGGTCTGTAATAGTATCTAAATGGAATGACAACAGTGTCGCATGTGTTGCTTCAAATGTGCTGTCTGTATTTCCCCTGAATAAAGTCAAGCGATATTCACAAATGGAAAAAAACAACATATTTTTCTTGATCAACCAAAACTAATCCGATTATACGAGAATATGGGAGGGATCGATAGATCTGACCAAAACATAAGTTTAACCCGCATATCCATACGAGGAAAAAGGTGGTACTATAGGTTGGCATAAATGTGACATTGGGGTAATTATGACATCCCTTTACTTAGTGCGACATTCGTAATGGGACAAGTGGGCGCAGCCATGACGGCGCGGCCAACTCGGCGAGAGTGAACTTGGCGCAGGGGCAACTGGGCGCAGGGTCAATTTGGCGCGAGACAAGCGGGAGCGAAATAATTTTGAAACGCAAATTTTTAAAGGAAGTACTTTGTTAAGTCATTTTGCTATTTCAGATGCTTAATTGCATTTCACGCCGTTAGTTAGGTCATTTTGGTATTTTGAATAGCCGCCTAAGCTTAGAGCAGCGTGCCCGTATGCTAAGCCCTTTTAGCTCTTTATTTGGCTCCATCGCCTAATTCCAGAATCACGATTTCGCACATATTTAGCCCCAAAAGCAGTATTTGTCGTCGGTTGGAGCTCTCCTCTGATGGCGTTTTTCTGAATTCTGAATAGCACGCTGTGGTGGCGTGATACCAGCGTGGCCCGCATTGGTTTGTTTCATTTAGCACGCGGTGGCGGCGTGATACCAGCGTGGCCCGCATTGGTTGGTTTCATTTCATCGCCTTGCGATTCGCTGTGGTTTAGTCACGTGAGGACGCGGCCAAGGTGACCTTTGCTAACGCTTCCCTCGTGGCATTCAGCCGAGAGCCGTCGAACGAACAAGAGGTCGCAGAGTGTGTGCTTTCGTGCGGCGCTTCCGCCCTTGGCGGGGGCGTCAGCCTTTTTCCCGTCAAGTGCTGCTTCAGCACGTATGTGATATACGGTTTCGCCATAAGTGGGAGTCTTCCAGAGCCCGTGGCAGAGAGCGCTTGTGTGTGGTGGTGGTGATTCGAAATTTGTCGAGTGATCTTCGGCGTAACGTGGGTGTTTTGGAGCCCAGTTCCTGCTACTATTAGTGAGGGGTCGTGCCCCCTTCATCTCGACCTACGAGGATTTGGTTCAGCAGAACGAGTGAGGCCCCCATCATTTTCGTCGTCCCGTTATACGCGTCTTGACGCGTCTCCCGTCGCCATTGAGGCGGTTATGCATTCACCCCCTTTCGCCGTTGTAACACCGAAGGTACCTACCACCTACGATTGCAGCTCGTCGCAACTCAGCTGTACCAGGCTCCCTCGCCGCCCACGCATTAAGGTATGTGCCTTTAACCTGATTACCGCTGTGAACGCGAGTGTTACTCATTACTACTCATTACTACGCTAGTGTATTCATTCAGACTGCAGACAGTTCAGGCCGTGAAGGCTAATGTAAATCGTCGCTGCCCTTGCATAAGGCAATGTGTATCTTTGTACCTATTCATTACTACGCTAGTGTATTCATTCAGACTGCAGACAGTTCAGGCCGTGAAGGCTAATGTAAATCGTCGCTGCCCTTGCATAAGGCAATGTGTATCTTTGTACCTATTATTGCTGTTCACTAATGTTCAACATCTGTCGTTAAGCTTAGAGCGCGCGTGCCAGCTGGTGCCCTTAATTATAGAGTAAGGTTAGATACAGGGCGACGCATTCTGCTACCCCATTGTAACTCGAAGTGAAATATATGATTGGTTAGTTAAGGGAACTATTGTTTGTTTCGGTTTGTGCATGTTCTGTTACAGATAGACGCCCCTTTATTGTACGAATTATTGTACGACGGAACGAGGAAGCTGTGAGCGTGCAGGTGAGTGGGACAGCTGCGTAGTCGTGGTCGGATGGACACCTAATCACAATCCTTGCTTAAGGCAATCCCGAAGTTGTTGTTTGACCTTGCAACTCTTGAATAATCTTATTGGCGGAGTATTTTTGCATGCTTCGCTCCCGTCTAACCGTCCAGGCCCGGTTAGCCGGGTTACGACAGGCTTGGTGGCGCCCTCATAATTTCGACACACCCTATATATATTATGCCACAGCGCGCTTGCCCAGAACGTATCGTGTGACTCACGCCCGACTCCCTGAGCGTTCCAGCCGTGGCCTATTAGCCTATTTCGAACCGATCTCAGGGCAAGTGTGTCAGGTTTTCAGGACTGATTCCGTGGTGCGATGCTCACCTTGGGTGGGTGTCGTAAAGTCCTTTTCATACCGTAACAGGCTAATTTTGGCGCCCAACGTGGGGCTTGTTGTTTGTTGTTGTTGTTGGACGGTAGTAGTCTCGTTAAGCCCACCCGTCGTACGTCTTAATTTTGGCTATTCCAACGTCTGGAGCCTATTGGTGCACGACAACGCTCGACCTCATTTTGGGGTTTTCTTTTTTTTGCGTTGTGTGTCTTAATTTTGGCGCCCGCCTGTGGGGCATTTTAGGCATTGTAGCCTTGTTGTGTCATTTATATCGTTGTCACAAATGTTTTTTTTCGTCATTTCGAAGTGGTATGGACTGGTAAACCGTTTTTTTTTCTAGTAGAATATTTTACCGAGCTTCTTTTCTTGTTTTCTATTTGTCTTTTCCTGTTTTCTTCTGTTTTCTATATGTCTTTTCTTGTCTTTTCCTGTTCTTAGTTTATTTTCATTAGTTTTCTTGACCGTGTATATGTTTTTTCTTAGTTGTCATTTGTCTTTACGTTTCTTTTCTTGTTTTCTTTATGTTTTTTCTTGTCTTTTCTTATTTTCTATTTGTAGTTTTGTGTTTTCTTGTTGTTTATCGCCTTTTTGAGTTTTCTTTTTGTGTTTTTCCATGTCTTTTCATATTTTGAGTATCTTTTTCGTCATTTTTACCGTCGCTTCTTGTTTTTCTTAGCCAGTTCATACTACCGAGATCTCTCGTTGCATTTAGTACAGATTTTATCCCGTATTAGTCGGATTTAGTACCAGATGTTGTTGAGTGAAGGTACCGACCTTGTTTTTTTTTAAGTCTTTTCGAAGGCTTAGTTGGGAGTTTCGATTCCCTGTCGTTTACATTGTTCAGCCTTGGGCTAAGTTGACACTTTTGTTGTACCGAACTGACGTTTATCAATTTTGACGTTCACGTTAGCGAGGTTTATCGATTTTGACGTTGATGATTACCGATTTTGACAATTTTTTTTTTGCTATCGTTTGGTGTTGTGTCGCGTTGATTTTTGGTGAGCAGGTTGGAATTCATTTTCACCTTCATTACCGTGTCTTGGTTTGTTGATAAGTTTTGGTGTGCTGTTGGTGTGCTTGGGGAGATTCGCTCGTGCGGTTATTACGTCCCTCAGGCCATCTTCTTAGTTGGTTTGGTGTAGTTATTTTCGTTGGCCTTTATCTCATACTCATTATTATCATGTACCGCCCAACCTGGTTTACCGACTTCTTCGTGGACACCCCTAACAGTCATAGTAGTGTTTTGTACACTTTCCGTTAGCATTTAACGAGTTTTTGCCGCTGGTCGGAATGCTTCGTACTTGTTGACGTTTTGCTGTCATTTAACGTACCGTTTTTGTCTGATGACTTCGTGTTGTCAAGTATCGTGTTCTTTGTGAACAGTTTCGTTGAAGCTTCTGAGCTTTGTGTGGCGGTAATGGCCTGCTGTCCGCATGAGGTTTCTTAAGTGTAAAGTGTTTAAGTATTTAAAGATTTTTGACTTTTTTTGTAGTGATGCCCTGTTGTTTTCGTGGCCTAGCGCTCTTTTACCGTACCGTTGGCCGTCGCCATTTTCAACCACCTGTGTGGGATTACATAAAGAGAGCGTGTTTCTGGTCATTTTGTTTCGTGCGGACCCTGTCGTCGTAAGGTAGTCCCTTTGGGCCGCATGGAGTTCTGAAAAGGATTTATTGGGCATGCGTCATCGAACGCCTACACCCTTGGAGGCTTGGTTCTTCCGGATTTTCTTTTGGTGTTCGGTGTTGGAGTCACTTTCGAGCTCGCGCTTTGCGGTTTAATAGTCGACTTGGCTCCGGCATCGGCATCGATTGAGGATTTCGGTGGACTGAGTTTTTCCTATTCCTGATTATGACTATTTTTGACAGTTTCTGTCACAACTATTTCCCTTTTTTTTTTTTGGTGGTTCATCCTCTTCTCTTGGGTACTCATACCAGTTGTGGGATCCACACAATGCGCCGATCTCGTGACGCGCAGCGTGCCCTCTTCAGGTAACCCTTGGGTGGGACTTTGGACTTCCATTTCTATACCCCCCCCCCCTCCCTGTGTTCTTTTGGAACGGTTGGTCGGAAGTGTCCACAGGTGTAAGACCTATTTTACCCGATTTTGACCCAAACAATTTACGTATTTTCTACTGGCGTATCCAGTCTTTCTTCTTCCTCTTCTCTCTTCCCACCTTTGCACCCTATCTGGTGGCCAGTGTGCGTAATCCCTTTGGGGGTGCACGCTATCGTATCGAATGTTTTTTTTTGTTTCGTTCGTTTTTCGTTGTTGCGTTTCCGTTTGAGTTCTCGTTACGTTGTCGCAAAATGCCTCGTTGTTTTATAAGAGACTTCGGGGAACTCTCTTTCAAGTAAGGGGAGTGTTAAGTCATTTTGCTATTTCAGATGCTTAATTGCATTTCACGCCGTTAGTTAGGTCATTTTGGTATTTTGAATAGCCGCCTAAGCTTAGAGCAGCGTGCCCGTATGCTAAGCCCTTTTAGCTCTTTATTTGGCTCCATCGCCTAATTCCAGAATCACGATTTCGCACATATTTAGCCCCAAAAGCAGTATTTGTCGTCGGTTGGAGCTCTCCTCTGATGGCGTTTTTCTGAATTCTGAATAGCACGCTGTGGTGGCGTGATACCAGCGTGGCCCGCATTGGTTTGTTTCATTTAGCACGCGGTGGCGGCGTGATACCAGCGTGGCCCGCATTGGTTGGTTTCATTTCATCGCCTTGCGATTCGCTGTGGTTTAGTCACGTGAGGACGCGGCCAAGGTGACCTTTGCTAACGCTTCCCTCGTGGCATTCAGCCGAGAGCCGTCGAACGAACAAGAGGTCGCAGAGTGTGTGCTTTCGTGCGGCGCTTCCGCCCTTGGCGGGGGCGTCAGCCTTTTTCCCGTCAAGTGCTGCTTCAGCACGTATGTGATATACGGTTTCGCCATAAGTGGGAGTCTTCCAGAGCCCGTGGCAGAGAGCGCTTGTGTGTGGTGGTGGTGATTCGAAATTTGTCGAGTGATCTTCGGCGTAACGTGGGTGTTTTGGAGCCCAGTTCCTGCTACTATTAGTGAGGGGTCGTGCCCCCTTCATCTAGACCTACGAGGATTTGGTTCAGCAGAACGAGTGAGGCCCCCATCATTTTCGTCGTCCCGTTGTACGCGTCTTGACGCGTCTCCCGTCGCCATTGAGGCGGTTATGCATTCACCCCCTTTCGCCGTTGTAACACCGAAGGTACCTACCACCTACGATTGCAGCTCGTCGCAACTCAGCTGTACCAGGCTCCCTCGCCGCCCACGCATTAAGGTATGTGCCTTTAACCTGATTACCGCTGTGAACGCGAGTGTTACTCATTACTACTCATTACTACGCTAGTGTATTCATTCAGACTGCAGACAGTTCAGGCCGTGAAGGCTAATGTAAATCGTCGCTGCCCTTGCATAAGGCAATGTGTATCTTTGTACCTATTCATTACTACGCTAGTGTATTCATTCAGACTGCAGACAGTTCAGGCCGTGAAGGCTAATGTAAATCGTCGCTGCCCTTGCATAAGGCAATGTGTATCTTTGTACCTATTATTGCTGTTCACTAATGTTCAACATCTGTCGTTAAGCTTAGAGCGCGCGTGCCAGCTGGTGCCCTTAATTATAGAGTAAGGTTAGATACAGGGCGACGCATTCTGCTACCCCATTGTAACTCGAAGTGAAATATATGATTGGTTAGTTAAGGGAACTATTGTTTGTTTCGGTTTGTGCATGTTCTGTTACAGATAGACGCCCCTTTATTGTACGAATTATTGTACGACGGAACGAGGAAGCTGTGAGCGTGCAGGTGAGTGGGACAGCTGCGTAGTCGTGGTCGGATGGACACCTAATCACAATCCTTGCTTAAGGCAATCCCGAAGTTGTTGTTTGACCTTGCAACTCTTGAATAATCTTATTGGCGGAGTATTTTTGCATGCTTCGCTCCCGTCTAACCGTCCAGGCCCGGTTAGCCGGGTTACGACAGGCTTGGTGGCGCCCTCATAATTTCGACACACCCTATATATATTATGCCACAGCGCGCTTGCCCAGAACGTATCGTGTGACTCACGCCCGACTCCCTGAGCGTTCCAGCCGTGGCCTATTAGCCTATTTCGAACCGATCTCAGGGCAAGTGTGTCAGGTTTTCAGGACTGATTCCGTGGTGCGATGCTCACCTTGGGTGGGTGTCGTAAAGTCCTTTTCATACCGTAACAACTTCTTTGCTTATCTGATGATGAGAATCCGCTGGCTGTCAATCCTTATCCGCAGAGATATTATCCTCTTAATATTTTCTACAAGAAGTGATTTATAGCTTTCTCGTAAAGCAGATTAGATGAAACATTGTAAAGGGTGTTTTTTAGAGTGGGAGAACTTTAAATTGAAATAAAACAGACAAATGTTTTTAATATCCATGCAATTGGCTTTATTTGAAAGATAATTTTATGGCATTTATGTTTGAATCTGATTTCGGGCATGTGACCGTCGCGGCTGGCGTGTACATGACGTAATCTGGAGGTCCAATTTTCACACACTCTTCGCTGTAAATCAGGCTGTATTTCGGCAATAACGCGTCGAATGTTGGCTTCCAAGTGCTCAATTGTTTCCGGTTTATCGACTTAGACATGCGACTTTACATATCCTCAAAGAAAATTATCTAACGGCGTCAAATCGCACAAAAGAGGTGGCCAGTTAACAGATCCATTTCGTGGATCCATTTCGTGGATCCATTTTGTGGATCTGTTAATTGGCCACCTCTTTCGTGCAATTTGACGCCGTTAGATTATTTTCTCTGAGGATATGTAAAGTCGCATGTCTACGTCGATAAACCGGAAACAATTGAGCACTTGGAAGCCAACATTCGACGCGTTATTGCCGAAATACAGCCTGATTTACTGCGAAGAGTGTGTGAAAATTGGACCTCCAGATTACGTCATGTATACACGCCAGCCGCGGCGGTCACATACCCGAAATCATATTCAAACATAAATGCCATAAAATTATCTTTCAAATAAAGCCAATTTCATGGATATTAAAAACATTTTTCTGTGTTTTATTTCAATTTAAAGTTCTCCCACTCTAAAAAAACACCCTTTACTTGCTTAGACAGGGCCATTTCTATCCTTTTATGATACGTTTATTTTTACAAATAGCAAAGTTATAAATGAAAAGAAATTTCACAAAACAGAAAATAAAACAAATGTGAATTCCATATTTAGATAATATATCCTGATTTGTGTCCCCCGAACAAAATACCCCCGGGACAAAAACCTCAACATATGTGTACGGGATGTTCAATTTTCGATTTGATTAAATGAAATTCTTCGTTATTAAAACAATGATTTGCACATTTTTAGGGCAACAAACAGAATAATTTCCAGGCTACAGGCGGAAAATTACAAATTCAACATTTCTATTAGACGTCTCAGTTCTTTTGTTTGGTCCTTTTTTTCAAATATCATATGTTTTTACCTTTTCAAATATACAGTGTGTCTCGTAGCGTATCAGATATATGAAAGTTAACATTAGGAAATTATAAAGGGACCAACGATTACTGTGTACGCATTGAGGTATGCGACTGGTCAGAAATGTAAACAATTTAAAATTAATTTGTCCGTTTTTTTGCCAGGAGAGTTTTTTTACGGAGGTTTTTTTGTCGAGAGATTTTAGTCCGGGGGGTTTTGTCCGGGTTTTTTTCATCCTAGATTCAATAGTATAGCTTCTTTTTTAAATAGTAATGTTAAAGTAAAATTTTATTGTCAATTGTAAATGTCATTTTGTAGCTTGCATTTTGTTTTCCTAGGTTTTCCAGGAGAATTTATTTCTGGGAGCATTTTTTCCTTGGGGTATTTGCTGAGACGTTTTCCAGGAGATTTTTGGGCGCCTATTTTTCCATTCACTTCGTAGCAAGTAGCCTAGCAATTAAAAAGTTCTAGGAATTTAGTTGTTGAATATTTTATTAAATTACTGGCTATAAAACGTTAGTAAAATACAGAATTGCAATTACTGTATATAATTGTTGTTGCTTGTGAAGGATCTGTACTATTTACAGAATTTATAGAAGAAAACATTATATTTTGGTGTCATACGACTTACTGTGAATTTACCTTTTTATAGAAAACTTGCTAAATAAATGCTGCACGTTAAAAATTTGGTGTCAACAATCAATACAATTGAACTGTTAATCAAATACCTATCTGCAGAATAGAAGCAGCTTCTTGTGTATTAGTCGGTTCAATATACCGGGTGTCCGTTCTCAAAGTCGAACATAGGCGATTAGCATTGTATTGAACGTTTTTGCCGATTCCTGCCCGCCAATTCAACTTACAGGGAAGGTAATGGTATCAATGGAAAGATAAAATTATTCCGCACCAAATGATACCAATAATAATATTCAAGATGCGATTTTTATTTTAAAATACTAATTTAAAACTTGAGCATTTTTAAATATGCCATGCCTTGCTTTTCAAGTTCGATAGCATTTGTCAAAACATGGTAATTAGTTGGCGTAAATCAGATATTTTCCGTCAACGTCTGTTAAAATTGTCTACAGAAAAATGAATTATTTCAATGAAGAACGAGTGAATGCACTAATGTTAATTGCCTATGTTCGACTTTGAGAATGGGCACCGGGTATAGGTATTTAAAAAATTGAAGGTCGATTATAATTTGAGGGTTAAACAGAAATATACAATTTCCATATCTTGGAAACAGAGAAAAAATAACAATTCCGTAACTTTATAGGTTCTATAATAACTTTACTGCTGGGTGATGACAGAAGTACACATTGTAGCAGGCAAGCATTGGATTTATTAAATTTTCCATACCTCTATTGGTAGGGGCACCAGAAAGGGCACGAAAGATAAAAGAGGTGGTCGAAGCCCTCGAAGGCAGAAGGTAACGGCCCGTCTCAAAGCCGGTACCTAGTTATACAATATTGACTGTGAATTGATGTGCTATGCGAATACGAAACAAAAGTGCTTCGAATAAATTAATTGTGCTTTCGTCATTGCCGGGGAAGCTACCCTGGAACACATCAAAAATAGTAGTCATCTACCAGCCGAGGAGGTTCCGTTCGCCCACACCAGGGTCCTGAGGAATTCGAGGGAGGATTCTCGAATCTCATTGCCCGCAGGACGCCATTTGCACTGTTAGAAGGTGCAGAAACCTAGGTTTGCTGCTTGAAAGATACGTAGTTAAGAGGGGTTTTGTTTAATATTAATAAATTGTTTGTAAAATGTATGTGTTTTTCATTTATCGCTAACAGCATCAGGTCAAACACGAACCTACCCTAAACTATCAAACAAACGATATGTTACTACATTAAAGAAATTCTTCCATTAACCTTGTGGACTTCATCAGTCCGTTTTAGAAATGTCATTAGATGGGATTAAAATTACATGGAGATTATGTCATTGTCGTTACAGCTGATGGGCCAAACAACACAATACAAATTATTTTTATGCTGAACCACGGAAATGTGCACTTCTTATGGAACTGCAGAGCAACAAATTTGAGTATCCATCTACTAAAAAATATAAAATTTCCACGAATTGAACATTATTGAAGTTACTAAAATACTAATCCGGAACTGTAAAGTGAATATGATTCTTGTTGAAAATTCTCACAATAATTGTGTTTTGTTTGTCGGCGCATACGTACTAACAAGGAATTCAATTGCTTTGAAGTATAGTATGATCAAAATTTATTTTTATCTAGTATGGCCATGGAATAGTTCCTAATTTATGAATGCAACTATAACACACTTAAAAAGCACTGCCATGCTAAGGAAGAAGGGCGTATCTACACTTTTTGGTTATTTTGAGTTCTACTTATAATCGGACGTATTCTACACTATTTGTGCTAGTTAACTGAGCTAGAAGTCGTATCTGTACATTTACTGTGTTTAAAACGGTTATTATATTGCAATATTCTAGAGTTTGTAACGGATTGTCCAGATGATGATGCATTCGGCCATTGGTAAGTTTAGCAAATGGTATTTCGATTATGACTCATGGACTATAACTCAATACATTCCTGGTGAAGTAGTTATGTTCGAGGTGATCAATGATAACGACACTTCTGAGGCCATTGTCATAAACCAAATTCCAAAAAAAATTAAAAATCCTCTGACCGACCAATTGGACTTGATTCTCATTGGGGTATGCTGCTATAAGCCACCCATCAATTTACGAAGAAATCCACAAAAGTCAATATTGGGCGGGGATACCGAAATGGGCCATTACACTTCGTTCATTTATCGATGGGCAGCAAATAGTTGGAAAGAGATTGATGATCTCCAAATAAATAATATGAAAACGGGCCGAAAAGATTCTTATAAAATTGCCCCTCGCTTTCTTGTTTATATTAACCTAAGCGATCTCAAAGTAATTAAAACATATTATTCATAATGTACTCTATTAAAAACACTTCATATTCTCTATGTAAATAATACAAGAAAAATATGTATTATGCATATTAATATATACTAATATAGATATCAAAAAGTGTTTGTGTATGGGTCAGTTCAGATTTTTCGGAGAAATGAACAAGTCGATCACCCGGAAGGTTTTATATATATAGGTATGTAATCAGGCTATATTATTGTAGAGTATATCTGTCTTCTTTTTCGAAATACAGTCGTATCTAACAGAAAGATTTCCTTGGAAATTTCAAAAGTTGTCCGCATAACTCCCACATTATCGTTCCACAAACATGTTCCATGTTACGCGTAGAAACTACAGGATAGTGGCAGTTCTATAGTAATGTGGAAGTAACCAAATGATTTGAAATGACGAGTCCCGCACTTCTGTGCTGACCGGCCCCGACAACGAAGTCGAGACTGGCGTAACAAAAAAGTTACAAAAGAGCTACAAAAAATGAGCCGGGTCCGAACTAGTGCCGCTACATATGTCCGCTAAGCAAGCGGATCCGCGCTTTGCTCAGGCCCAGTAGAGGCTACAAAAGGGAGACCGGCGCCGGCGTAACAAAAAAGCTACAAAAAAGTTACGAAAAACCAGCTGGGTCTGAACCTGTGCCGCTACTGTGAAGGTTCAAGCTAGCGGATCAGCGGTTTTCTCGGACCCGGCTGAAGCTACATATGCGCGACCAGCGTAACAAAAGAGCTTCAATCGAGCTACAAAAGACCCACCGGGTCTTATGTGGTGCCGCTACAGAGTGCTCGCCAGCTTGACAGCGCTATTTTTCTTAATAACAACGCAGTCATGCGCCCTGAAAGGATTTACACTAACCTGTCAAGTGTCTGATCAGCTGGTAACACGTGCTGTGTGTTTGTTTATTTACTTTATCTACTCCAGTGGGATAAGTAACGCATTACGTCACTCATTTGACACTATTTCAGTTAGGTAATGAAGCTCATTACACCACTCAGTTATGTAATGACTTCATTACGTAACTGAAATAGTGTCAAATGAATGACATAATGACATTTGCCTAAATATTTTGAAAATGACAGATCTGACATTTCTCTTAATGCACTTTTCTCAATTTTAGGCAGTCGTAGATAAAATTTTGTACAATACATGTGTGATAATGCACCATTAATATACTTGTGTGCTTACATAACTTTTGCTACGCCCTCGCTTGTAACTTACACACACGTGTATTAATGATGCTGTTATCCCACTTGTATAGTAAATAACTATTATGTAGTGTTAAATATTTTTATATTATATTTATAATAAAGTATTCCGTTTTAACGGTATTTCAAGACACTTTCTAGCAGTTGTAGTTAAGGTAAGTGACTACTTACAGCTTGTATTATAAAAAGGTACTATTTACATGTTCCACTAAATATTATAGGTTACATTGTACAATGTCCGGTAGTAGAGGAAAATTTCCAGTAAGCCTCGGTCTTGCAAAACTTGATACGAATAATGTTCAAGCTAGTGTTCAATCAGAAATTAGTAATTCCCTCGAAACTGAACATCATTCCAATAAGTTAGTAGATGAAATTTGTGCAATGGAATATCAAAACGGTAATTTTTAGAACGAGGAATATCACGATTTATATAATGCTTTCGATTCGGATGACTCAATTGCCGACAAAAATTATTCTCCAAGTGTAGATAATAACATCAGATCGATGATGATACCATAGAAGATATTTTCCCCGAAAAAGTGGACGATGCATTACTAACTGTAAAAAATGTATTAGATAGTGAACAGAATTGCCTGAAAGGCTGTGTCAGGACTCCGTTACTTTGCGCTGATTCTATCCCTAATTTTAAGCGCGTAGATGAGACTGCATCTACGCTTTAAGCCAGCTTAGTCAATGGCACTTAAAGGGACGACAGTAATTCACTCCTGAGATGCAGCCTCACATCTCGACAGTATTATGGCTTGGTATAGGAGTGGCGACGTAGTGAATGAATCAAACATTAAATGCAGATTGATTTTTATTATGAAAATAGACTAGTATTTATACAAAACTAAAAATGCTTAACGCAGTAACAATATCAAAGTTCATATACCGTGTGTCCACAGGAGTACGCACCATAGAGATAAGATCATGCTAATAGAATATAAATATCAACCAGTGCTGTGAGGTATACAGTTTACTAGGACAGAGTGTTTAAATTACAAACAGCAGATAAGCAATTTGTGCAGTTTTTATTTCCTGCTAGAGCAAAGGTCCGCCCGTTGAACTTACTACTGTAGGTCGGTATTGTGCATTTTCCTGGTCTTTAACTCGTATGATTGCATAATAACACTGGCTTTTAAATTACGAATAATGTTTCGTAAATTTGAACTGAAATATATAGTTTTTAATCTAATTTAAACATATTAAATTTAGTAATTGGTGATTGCAACATTAAATTTTTCTTGCTAATAAATGGGAATTGCATTTAAAAAACATGCAACTGGATTTCGTAAATTTTAGAAAATAAAATTTATGTGTGTTTAAATCAAGTTTAAACAGATAGCGTATTCGAAAATGCAATGTTGATATCGGATACTTGTAACAACAGAAGATATACAAAAACCGGAACAATAAGAAAACGAAAAAAATACGAATTATCGTTACAACAGAGGAGAAAACAGAAACTCGAAAAAATCATAAAATGTCATGCAGAAAATTGTAGAATAAGATGTTCAGAAAAAATCTGTAAAGAAAGGCAAGATAATATAAATAAAAAATTTTGGAAACTGAGTTATACAGAAAGAAACACGTTCATTTTACACCACACGACTAGGAAAAATGTTAAACGGCGAACAGTTGCGACAGAAGAGGAAGCGAGGCGAAATAATACATTTGAGTATTTTTTATCGGCAACATCAGGAGAGAGACATGTAGTTTGCAAAACATTTTTTCTTGCTACTCTAGGCTATCTAATTAAAAATGACAAATTCCTTCGTAATGTATTATCCCATGGTAAAACTGCAAATATCGTTGCTAATCGTGACCACCGTGGAAGTAAAATATCACATAATAAGTTTAATACGGACATTATAAGTAAGCACATAGAGACATTCAATCCAGCAATCTCACATCATCGTCGCGAACACGCGCTAACAGGAGATACTTACCTACGGATGTTACCATAAAAATGATGCACAATAATTTTAGAAGTCAGTATCCACAATATGACATATCATATGCTCTCTATAGAAGAGAAGTTGCCAAGAAAAATATTTCGTTTGTAAAACTTGGCCACGAAGAATGTTGGTCATGTGAATCATTTCTGATTCACGCAAAGAACACAACACACACAAAAGAAAACCTAAATGATAGCTGTGAGCAATGCCAATCCTGGAAAAATCATAATGAGAAATATCACCGAGCCCGAGCGCAATATTTATTAGATACCAAGGAAAGTGATTTCTGCTATTCTGCAGACCTTCTGAAGGTAATATAACCACTATACATATGCACTTTTTAAGTAGTCTTATACATATATTTATTTTATGCTTTAGGTTATCATGTTACCAAGGTGCGATACATTCAAGGAAATAATTTTTATTCCACGTATCATAGCATTCCATGAATCATTTGTTCCTTTAGGAAAGAATAGTAAATCTAACTCTATTGCATGCGTATGGCATGAAGGTGTTTCTGGTAGAAAAAAAAAGATATCATTTCTACATTCTATGCATTTTTCTTAGAATTACGCGATGCCAAGCAAATTACATTATGGCTAGATAACTGTTCCTCCCAAAACAAGAATTGGACGTTGTTTAGCTTCTTTGTGTATGTTGTCAATTATTGTGAAAACGTAAATTTGGAATTATAACTATAAAATTCTTTGAACCAGGACACACCTTCATGTCCGCAGATTCGCTTCATCATCAAGTGGAATTGCAACTTAAAAGAAAAGGCAAGGTATATGATTTTCAAGATTTTGCGTGCAAAATTGTAGTTCAAAAATAAAAGTCATTGAGATGCAATTAGAAAATTTTTTTGAGTGGAAAGACTTTTCGTCCAAATTTAAACTGAACAAAATCAATCCAAAACCACGCTTTCATGATATGGTCCAAGTTATTTTTAGAAGGGGCAATAAAACAATGGATTATAAAACTAGTTTTGATGGGTCAGCCATAACATTGGATTTTTTATTTCTAAGTACGCCAAAGTTAACATACCTAACCCTTCACAAAAACTCCAGCTCAGGGGAATTTCAAAATCACGAAAATTTAACCTTCTTTCGAAACTGGTTGCAATTTTACCTAAAAATAGACTTACATTTTGGGAATCGCTTCCAGTTAATGCTAATGATGCTGAAGAAAAAGTAAATGAAGAAAATGACGACTTATTTTAATAGGTATGATTATATAGTTTTTAGTTGATGCAAAGAATTTTTTATTATATTCACCTTATTTACTTTAGTTATATCGTTTTCAGTTTGCAAGCAGATTTTTTTATTACACGGGCCTTATTTACTTTAATTATATAGTTTCTAGTTTGTAAGAATTGTTTGTTAATTATGTAGGTTTTATTTTGTAAGATTTTTTTATTTCGCTTTGCCTTATTTGCTTTAATTACATAGTATTTAGTTTGTAAGAAGAATTTATTGTTACATTCGCCTTATTTTCTTAACATATGTGAGTTATTTTGTAAGAGAAAAAGTCGTATCTACATTTTCTTTATAATTACAACAAATATCGCAAAATAAATTAGTTTATTGATTCTCTGACTTCAAAGTAAAGTAAATTAGTAAATTATTAAATTCATTGCTTAAAGAATACATGGTTGCTTAAAAATAATATAACAAAATTAAATCATGAAAAAACATAAGATTAAGATAAATAGATACATAAAAAGTAACTACATTTCACCAAAACAAAAACTCTTTTGGAACTAATAAATAAAAAAGTGTTCTATTTTCCTGAGTTGAAGTATATAATAAACCAAAAATAAATAAATTTTGAGTCTATATCAGATGTTAGTGTGATATTGTTATATTAAATTTAAATTCACTTTTTTTTAATAAATAAACCGTTCTACATAGCCCCAAGCTGTGCGTAGAATCGGTGTTTTGTAATTTACCGTGATATTATTGGCTAGATCAAGCGCAAATCCTATGTACACTTAATATTTTATGCATTTAATATAACTAAAAGTAAGCAAACAACACGAATGAAATGCAAACAAAAAACACGCATACACTTGACCCATATCTACTCTAGTTACATAAAATAAAATAAAACTCTACTGAATTCTCCTAATATTCTGATATTTCAGGGTGGTTTATGAAATAGTTTTTCAATGTTTTTGTAAACATATACGGTCTACTTTGTTTCACTTCGCTTGGAATGTTATTATAAATGTTAGGCGCCAAGTAGCTAAAAGACATCTGCGAGTATGTTTTGTAAAAGAATGGAACTTTATAAATTTCCTGTTTTGATCGCGAACTGGAGATTTTGAAACTGAAAAAATTTACTCTTGAAAAAAATATATTTTACACACTGTGGTGCAATATAAACTTTTTAAATTTAATATATGTAGGTCTATAAAAAGGGGACGCTGTGTGAGTCAGTGGCAATACCCTCGCTACACATCTAATGAAAGATTTTTAAATTACAATTAGCGGATTGAGAGTTGTGTTATAAGTTCCCCCCCAGATAGAAATCCCATAATTCAGCAAAGGCTCAACTAGAGCTAGGTACATCATCTGCAAGATATATTTCGGAAATACATTTCTAACAAAATAAAATCTATACCTAATAAATTGCAATCTTTGCAAGAGTGCACTAACATGGTCTTTCCAAGATAAATTTTCTTCTAGTATGATTCCTAAATATTTAATTTTATTTGTTTGTTCTATTTCTGGGCAAGTACAGTTTTGTTTACAAATTATAGATGAATGTAATTTAAGATTTTGAGGAAATACTTTCTTTTGCTTTAGATGAAAATGTATATATTTTGTTTTATTAATGTTAATGGACATTCTGTTATAACTAAACCAACTCGGTTTGCATACACTAGTGCAGTATCGTCCGCAAATGTAAAAATTGGCCTGAGCAAAGATCATTTATCGCAACAAGAAATAAAATAGGACCCAAGACAGAGCCCTGGGAAACACCACGAGAGATCGCCTTAAAATTGCTGTACGAGATTCCTACTTTTGTACATTGTTCACGGCCTGTGTTGAATGAATTGAGCCACCTATGTATATTGCCTCTAATTCCCGCAGAGTATAGTTTTCCATAAGTATATCAAATGACACAGTGTCAAATGCTTTCCTTATATCCAGAAAAAGGCCTGTTACATTATTTCCTTGGTCAATAGATTCTATAACTAAATTTGTAAATTTAACGAGAGCCAACTCCGTACCTCTGTTTTGCAAAAACCCATACTGACTTTCAGAAAAATAATTTTGTTGGTCCCAGAATTTTAATAGCCTTTTACACATGATCTTTTCAAAAACTTTTGAAATTATTGATAGCAAAGCCACCGGTCTATAATTTCCGCAAACGCTCGCTTTTCCACCCTTAAAGATTGGAGATACTACTGCTTTCTTTAACTTACTAGGAAAAATACCGTTGATTACAGACATATTAAATAGGTATGTCAGAACTCCCGTAAATGTGTCAGTATTTTCCCTTAGAGTTTTACAGTCAATACCATCCAATCCACAACTTTTGTTCATTTGAAGGGATTGGATTTCCGACTTGACTTCGGCCTCTTGAAGTGGTATACATGCAAATGTGCACAAAGAATTTTTAAGGGGGAACGGTTGAACATTTTGATATTTGTCGTTGTCTAATGACACATTCGAAACAGTGGAAAAATAATTGTTCATGGTTTCGGCAATTTTTGCACTGTCAGTTACTTCCAATCCGTCTTCCCCTATTACCTTTTTTGTTTGATTTCATGTTGGTCACTTCATTTACAGTTTCCCATTGTTTTTTCATATTCAATCTATTTTCCGAAACTTTCTTTCGTATTAATTACTTTTAGTAATTGCTAGAAGCTCACTCAATTTCTTACGATAAATTAAATACCTATTTTTCAATCCTGTATTGAATGGTTGATTTTTTAACAATTTGTGCATTTTATTTCTTGTTCTTATAGATTTAATTAGGCCCGTGGTAATCCAAGGTTTGAGCTTCTTGTATTTAGATATTTGTGTTTCATATGTACAAGATTTCAGAATTTTTTGTAGAATCCATAAGAAGTCATCAAACGCTAGTTCCACATTAGATTTTTTTGTAAACTGATTGGAAAATATCACATGTAAGTAGACTGTTCAATTTTTGTCGATCAATAACCCTGGCATTAACGAAAAAGGCGTTTCTTTTACAATCGAGTCGAAGTAAAGTGGAAAAAAGATAATGGTCAGTTATGTCTGCTTTAATTATAGCAGACCCAAGAACTTCTTTAGTTTTTAATTTAAAAAATAGGTGATCTATGCAGGTGCCCATATTCGTATTAAAGTTGGGTCTAGTGACAGAATTTATCAATGATTTAAAACCAAATTCCGAAAGTACATTTAAGTAATTTTGTCTGTCTGCATTATCGTCAAGTAAATCAATATTCAAGTCTCCGCCCAATAAAGCGTCTTCAGTATGTATTAAATTTAGTATAGTATGTAAATATTCTAAAAACGTAGGTACCGAAAAGTCATGTGATCTGTAGATTCCAACAACGTTGAGTGTATCAGAACCACAAGAACACTTCACAAGACAACTCTCAGCCGCTGGATGTGCGGGCACGGTTAACATTTCAGCTTCTATTGTATCTTTTACGTAAATTGCTATACCTCCTGATCTACTAGCTACCCTGCAATTGAAAAAAGCATTGTAATTTTGAATTTGGTAAAGATGAGATTCTGGCTCGTATATCCAAATTTCCGAGAATATTAGAACATCTGGTTTAGTTTCCAAAAAGTTCAAGTAAATAATAAATTCCGAAAAATTTTCCTGAAACTTCTAATATTAATAGATAAGCATAGTAAATTTTGATCGCCACCACTATAGAAGGGAAACATATTTTTTTATTTGTACGGATCATCTATATTCAGAGATTCAATAGTATCAATATTCAAAATATCATCTAAATTTCTAATTACCGCCATTAATAGAGTGATTTATATGAAGAAGAAATACTGCAACTAATTAAGTTTATTTAACAAGCGCAAAGTCATTTTCGCTATTAATAGTCAACACAGGCGAATCTTCTTTATTCCGCATTTTAATCTTCCCTTCGCGTACCCATACAAACTTATAATTACACGTTTTAGCTTTTTCCTTGGCCAGATTGAAGATTTTCGTGTTCGCTGGAGAAAGATGTTCGTGTATGTACACCTTCCTTACGTTACCATCATTATCTCCTCCACCTCGCATTGTAACCAGTTGTTCGCTAACATCATTTACTTTTAGATGTCCTCGTTCTTTTACTCTTTGCCTAGTTTTGGAAAGCCATTGATCTCTAATGGCTCGATGTGAAAACGCTATTATATTAGGTTTTACCCTATGCTTTGCTCTTGTAGGCACTCGATGAGCTGCAGCAACATCTGTAGTTTGGAAATTAACATTAATTTGTTGTGAAATAACTTTACAGATTTCTAGAATATTTTTGTTTTTGGTTTCTGGTATTCCAACAACTTCAAGATTTTGATTTCTACTTCTCTGTTCTAGATGGCGCATACGTGATTCCAAATCAGAACAAGTAGTTTTCAGATCGTTGTTTTCGGACTTTAATATATTGTTTTCCTTTTGTAAGGCTTTAATTTGTATGTTGATTTGATCAATTTTTGTACTGAAAGTATCAAATTGGTCGGAAACATACTTAATGCCGTCCTCCAATTCAGTAATTTTTGAACTGATAGAATTTAAAGTTGAGAGATTGTTGTTAATATTGTCCAATTGTTTTGCAAGCGTTTGTGCATTTACAGCATCCATGTTTGCATCTGTGAACTGTAGACCAATGTTGTTCTCCCCAACGTTAGGTGGAGCAGCCTGTGATTTTATCAATATTTCATTGTTTATATTGGTACATTCACCACATATCCAGGATTTTATGCCCCCAGATTCCCGCAACTGAGTAAATTCGTCGACGGAAATCTTCATGCACGATATATGAAATTGTTTTTCACAACCATTACTTCGGCACACTATATATTGTTCGTATCTACCGATTGATTTAGAGCACAACTTGCACTTAATCGCCATCTTTGCCATCTTTGTAGTTTTTCAGTACCTTAACTTGACAACTTACATTGATTATATATAATAAAATATAGTTGGCAGAAGCTAAAATATAAAACCGCTAATATCTCAAAATAACTGAAATGTCAGATACGCCCTTCTTGCTTAGCAGGGCAGAGCAAATGTCACGTTTGATATTTAAGTATAAATGTAGTTGCATTCATAAATTAGGAAGTATTCCATGGCCATTCTAGATGAAAGTAATTGTTGATCATACATTATTTACCTATTTAATATGATATATATTTATACCATCGGCTTTTTTTCCACGGCTTTTTATTCCGCCACTCAAATTTTTCATTGTTCGACTGTAGCTCGGTAACCAAAAGGTATATACGAATTACGTTTCCACTGTGGTGTTGCCCCATAATGTGCAAACGATATTTCTTTAGCTTGTAATAATACTGAGATTCCGATTTAATCGAAAATGGGACACCCTGCATAGTGATTATTATTTAAACATGAAGTAAGCTAAGAATATATTCCGAAAGCAGTGGTATTTGAAATACAAATAGTGTCATTTTAATTCATATTTACAAAGAAAGTTTCACTTGAGAACTATTGTGAGCAGTTAGTTGGAAATTTTCACTAATCATTTTCAGTTGTTCTTAAAGTATAATAATATGCAATGCTAATGATGTTTATTTAAACACAAGAACCAACGTGCCAAGTGATTAGTGAGTGTTCCCAAAATCTTAACCTGGCTTGCCAAGGAGCACTTCCAAATCAAGGTGCTTTAAAGAAACTGGTCTGAAGACAAATCAAGAAAGTGCAGTTAACAAGAAACTTTTTCTCAGGAAATAAGAAACTTTGTAGAGCACTGTACAATATGTGTTGATAAGCATGGGGACTACGTCAAAAATAATGTAGCAATTTTGTCACTAGCATTTGTATTTTTTGCAAATAAAAAATTGCCCTTAGTCTCGTATATTACTATATGTAGCAAAAGTCTGGAGATGGAAATTAAGAGACTAACTAGAAGGTAGCCAGTCAACTGTGATATATATATACAATGGACTTTGGTTTAGATACCAACTTACATAGCACTAACCCAACAAGTCTAGAAAATCTTCAAATTTCGGAACGTTATAAAATGTATGAGTCTATACCTGGTAACGTAGAGAACTTTTTACTTGCTGATAGTGGTCCTAGACCACAAAGAATTTTAATTTTTGGAAGGCAAAGAAATTTGGAAATAATTCAAAACGGCGATGACTTTTTTGTAAATGGAACGTTTATGATCGCCCCAAATTTGTTCCAACAAATTCATGTTTTATTGGCAAAGCGATATGGAGGAGTGCATCCTATTTTTTATGCTCGTCTACCAAATAAGTCCAGGTCAGCTTACGATAATTTTTGTGAGACTATCAAAGCATTAGCGCCAACACTGAATCCAAAGTCAATTTCATGCGACTTTGAATTGGCTGCTTTTAAAAGCATGCAGAATCATTTTCCAGAAGCAGATATTCGAGGATGTTTTTCCACTTAGCGAAAAACATGAAAAAACATCTCTGCGAGGCGGATTTAATTAACCGCTACAATAACGAGGCCGAATTTGCATTATCTGCAAAAACAATCATAGCGTTGGCCTTTGTCCCAATGCAAGATATGCAGAACGCATTAAATGCGTTGGCTGATAACTTGCCTGACGATTTGAAACCAATATTAGATTGGTTTGAAGACAATTATATCGGTCGTTTGAATCGAAGGGGAAATGAACGGCGGCAACCTATGTTCCCACATGAGATCTGGTACATGTATAGGGTAGAGACACCATTTCTGACCATTACACCATTACGCAATTTAGAAAACAAGGATTGTTCCTGATTGGTGCATTTAAATACCCCCCCCCCCAAACATTTCATCATTTTATATACCTTTCTCTCTTACACACTTAAAATGACAGTTGCTTAAATTCCCGCTAAATTGCAAGTTATACTGTGCTTAGTGATTTTCTTAAGGAACAAGGTAGGACTGATTAAGGTTTAATTACTATACAACGCTTAATAACATTTCTATATACGATTTTCTATTCATTATAATGGTTGTGGATCATATTTCTTTACTTAAATCAATGTTATTCTTCCAAGATTGCTTTTTAAATTCGGTAGCCAGAAATGGAACCAAAATTAACCTCATTTTCCTATTTCTCGCCACCAAGTGGTCACTAATGGGAACAAAATGTTCCATTTCTGGCCACTGTGGCTACTAATGAAAGCATGTATGTTCCATTTCTGGTCATGTTATCAAATACACATCATAAGTGTAATTTCATATTTTTATTTAGTACCTGGGTACCACGTGTAATAAATTTTTCAGACAATGGCGCCAACACGGAAAGGTGTAAAGAACAGAAAGTCCAATCAAAAGAGGCAATTATTTCAATACGAACCATCGCAAATTGCCAATGCTTTGACTGCAGTTAGAACCAATGATATGAAAGTGGCAACCGCCTGTAAATTGTATGGAGTTCCCCGATCTACAATTAGAAATAAATTAAGTGGACAGGTTCCTGATACTACTGGAAGGGTAGGAAGAAGTCCAGTTTTAGGCAGGGACGTAGAAGAAAAATTGGTAAAATGGATTAAAAATATTTCTAAAATGGGTTTTCCCATAGGAAAGGAGGGGCTGATTTATTCTGTTAAAAACTTAGTAGAGAAAGCAAATATACAAACACATTTTACTGAAAATACTCCTGGACGCAAGTGGTTTACTTTATTTATGACACGCCATCATGAAATATCTCAAAAACAGTCAGAGTATATAAATCGGGCACGATCGCTGATAACACTGAGAAGTATATAAGAGGATGGTTCAAGGAAACTGTAGAGTTGTTTCCCTTTTCTCCAGATAATGTGGATTATTCGAAGTGTACAATGAAAACAGAACGACCACAACAATATCAGCAAAACAATGAACACCTATATAATACACTTAACCACTTAGAATATTTGGAATCAAAATTGGATTCCAAAACGTTAACTGATTTCAAAAATTCACGATTCACGGAAGCAACAAAATCCTTATTTGATATTTGGATTGAATTCAAAAGGGACTATGGTACCACAAATGCAAATTTACATTCTGTAATCACTGAAGATATGAACGAAAACCACGTTGATGATTACTACTTCGAAGTAATTGAAGCTCTTGACGAATCAGTTAACAACAACATGACCGTAAAAACAGGAGAAATCCCTATAGATAATGAATCTATTGATTTGAATTTCCGGAATTCGACATTGTTGAAAGTACAGTCAACGTGGATAATTTATCAAATTTTTCGGATGTTGTTGGAGAATCTAACGATATTCACACAGAATTGCCATCTCCACTACCTGAAACCTCAGTATTAGTTTGCTCGTCGTGCAGTGCGGTCGCATTTTTGTTTTGCTCCGCTTGTTTTGCAGTGTTTTGCATTCTTTCATGCTAATACTCATGTGTGTATTGTTTTGCTGTGTTGACTAAACTACATATTACTTCGTATGTACGCAATTCATCATAACATAACCCAGTGACACAATAGGAAACACATTTTGCAAGTAATTGCAATTTGACTTCCTATTACATTTAAATTATTTACTACTGGTAGTGAACTTGACCTCAATTTCGTTGAAATGGCTAATTTCAAATGCGATGCTTGCCAAAAACTCTTCCTGGATGTTAAGGACAAATATAAACTAAAGTGTAGCGGCGAATGTAGGCGCATATTTTGCATGACATGCAGTGGATTTGACAAAACCACATTAAATACGATTTCACAACAAAAAAATCACCAACTGCGATATTTTTGCGTTCTATGTGATTCTCCCAATCTAAAATATCTGCATGAAAAAGTTTCACAATTAACAAGGGACCAAGTACCAAAAGATAACATCGAGGCTATAGGGTCACTAATTAAGAAAATGGCTGATGCAATTCCGATTATTACGGAAACACACGAATTGGTATATAACCAAGATTCAAAGCTAGATTTGCTTCATAAAAGAGTTGAGGAAATTTACTCGATGTGTCAGTCCTTCACTGATTGTGGCCCACAATCAATTAGAAAAAGTTTAAACGGCATGCAGCAGGATCTTTTCAATCTCTCCTCAGTCTTCTTCAACAGCAATGAAGACCAAATCAAAATACAGGTACACGATCCATCTTCAAGTGAAATTAGGAAAAACATAGAAGGGATACAACATAAGTTAACAAACATATCAGAGTCCATGGCGGAGTTCCAAATAAGACTGAAAACCCTAAAATCTCCAGGTGTTGCTTCTTCGACTTCACAACCGACTCCAGTTCAAACATCAAAGTCTTGTATGTCAGTTGGCACCCAAACAACAGAACTATCTCCTAGTTTTAGTGGCCCAAAACCAGTGTCAAATTTAACATTACCTACTCAAGATGGAAAAGTAGGCAAAAGTGAATGGCAGTATGTGATTGTGAGAAACCTTCCATCGTACTATAACAGCAATCACATAGTGCATTATATTAAAGATAAGTTGGGAGTGTCGGACTTTATAAGATGCTACCCCCTATTAAAACAATCAGAAAATGCAGCGGATATAACATACAAGATTGGCACCATAAACAGAAAGTCTGCCGCTCGATTAGCAGAAGAGCAGTTCTGGCCTGCTGGTGTATCGGTAAAGTGGTCAGTAGAAAGAAAATGCCATCTTGAGGAAAATCCTAGCGAAGGAAATAAAACGCAGCTGGACAAAGTGAAGAAAAAGACAACTAAAGAATTCACTACTCAAGAGAAGATTCTAAGGCTTCATTCTGATGGGGAGGCTATAGCAGCTGGCAAACAACACACCTTTAAAGAAAATCAACCCATAAAATTTGTGAGTGCAGGCATCCAGAAAACAAATCTCACAGTAGATGCAATGACTCCGCCAAGGGTGAAACTGACAATGCAATCTGCCACCGATGAAGGCCGGTACCTTTTGGCTCGTCTGCGGGAACCAGCAATAATGAATGCCGTCAGGTTGTACATATCCTATCTACATGAACAACCGCAATCAGTTTGTCACGAGGGCTTCACAAATGCTTCTCTAAGGGTATTTTTAGCTTCTGAGGGCCTTCCTGTAGACGTAGAGTCGCTAAAACAATTATACAAGAAGTACTTTGAAGCGTATGGCCTAGGATCTTCTACTGCAACGGCGGACCTTGCAACCTACAAATCATTTGTCTCCTCCCAACAGCTAATACGCCTACAACAATCCAGGGAAAGCCATGGCAAATACTACTCGCCAAAACGAAATTTTTAATACGATCGACGTGCCCAGAAGAGCAAGTATCTTCTATCATTGACAAACATTCAGTGCCTCTCTTTTGTAATAAAAACACCAGTAATATTACTATTTTGCATGCAAATATTCATAGTACAGGCGCCAGGGAAATCGTTAATAGGGCTTTACGTGCAATTCTTGGTACCACCATTTTGGGTTAATGGGTGGGTGGGGGGCTGTGCTCTGAGTCTAACTTTAAGTTTTCGGATCGATCGGAGAAATTGTTTTTCCGCAATATCGGAAGAAGTGTTGAAAACGGTTTTTTAGCAATTTCTCGTTTCCTGTTGCTCTGATGCTGAAATTGCATCAATACAAGTTTGTAGTTTATGAAATTCCTCACAACTTTTGGAAATACCTTTTTCTCGTGCGCTCAACAATTCAAAAGTTGTTACCCCATAAAGCCAAGAAATTAAGGGTTGAAATGGGTTTTACGTAAGTTAATCCTACGACAAAAAATACTCTTCTATTTTTTGTAGAATAACTAATTTGCATAAAATTTGTGTATGAGTACTTTTCCATTTGGACAATTATTTACCGTTCTACAGCGCCGCAAATGTCGCAAGTCACGTAAACCGTACATTTAGTGTGCCTTTTCGAATGTCACTGTTCCTTTGAGGTACAGTTTGTAGCGCGTCTTTTTATGTGGTTTCCCCGATATGCCTACTCCACGAAGTGTATTTCTAACAATCTCACACTTCCCATGGTCTTTTTGATGGACCGGGTTCTGCATCGTTGATCCCACTCATTGCAGAATCGTTGATTTTATCGCCCTTGTCAAGTTGTGTTTCCTTTAAAAAGAACTCGGAAAGAGAAAATATGTCTTCGTAATTGATGTGTAATTCTTCAACATCTGTAGTAAGCATTCTGGAGAATTCTTGCACGTTCTCACAGGATTCTCCGGCGGGAAGCAAATGACGGTGCACTTTAAACCCGCTTTGCGACAGCCATAGGCCTTTCCACATTTGGTCTTGCACTCGCATGAAATTAATTTTATTATTGCAAGAGGCGCGGGAGGCTCAGGGCTCGTGACATTTTTGATATGATTTTGTTTCGTGAAATTTAAACGCAATAATTTACATGGAAACGGCAAAATATTTGTCAAAAATATATCCACTACTTGTGGTATTACCCTTGATAATCTCGCCATTGCATATGGTTTGGGCTATAGTAGGGAATATTACTGGCTAACCTTCCTGGTAGGAGATTTAAGAAGCGAGAGTCATTTTTCCGACGAATGTAAATTCGAGCTTAGAAGCGATTTGGGAAACCACGGAATCACGATTCTAAAGTTTATTGCCTGTCTAACAGGGTAGGTACAATTATTTTGGCATCTACCGTATTTTATCTTAAACTTCGAAGAAAGTGTAGGAGTGAAAACCTACGGAAAATTTAGTCTGCTGGAAGTCACCAGGCAGTTTTGAGGACTACTTGCCGCAGGTGATAGCTGACGATTGGGAGCTGTCAAGCTGACAGTTAATCTGATTCAGTAAACGTCTACAAGTGTAATCACGAAGAGATAAGTGATTTTGATGATATTTTGCATATAAAAACGCTGTGTAAACATTAGAAAGACCTAGTAGTTTAAGTTAATAGGGGTACCCCGCCGTCCCGTTAATATAATAGGCCAATTTTGGATGTCTCAAGTTTGAAGTGATAATAAAACTAGTTAAGGGTATTGCTCTCTTTCATTTTAATTACAAGCATTGGGTTCAATAATTGTTTATTTATATATACAGTGAAGTTACAAGTTTCTTGACATATATCAGTGTACGTGAGTTTTAACTTGTTGGCGCTCCCTTTAACATCTTAATTAAAGAATTCGCGACGTCTTCACTGTTGCTAGTAGACGGGCCTCAAGTACATTTATATAATGTTCAATTGTTGAGTTAAATAATTAAAGAGCGACGACCTAAAGGTAAGTAAAAAGCTAACAACCTTTATAATTTAATTTCTTTAACCATACATATGGTAACCTATATAAAATGAGGTTTCTTTTTATCGCCTTACACTTTACATTCAATAAAGGTAAGCATATACTACACTGGTTTAACCCATTCGGGACGGACCGACAAGTCTCGCGCTTCGGCGTAGGACGGCGCCTTGAATCCAACGGCGTGGGACGGCTGCCATACTGTTACGTCACTTGACCTTGATGCGCAGAACGTGTTTCTCGCAATGTGGACGGTCAGTCTGTTGTTTGTTGTTTGTTTTGTTAACGTCTACACGTTTAATCGTTGTTCAAGTGCACGTGCTATTTTTTAAAAATATTAAGAGCATGGATTTGCGTTGAAAGCTTGCCCAAAGGGAGGCGCAAAGAATAATGAATGGAGCATCTGGAAGTGATTACGGTATAAGCAGTGACAATGACTCATTAGATGAGTATCAACCAAGTGAAAATGAGCACTACACTTCTTCCGATGAAGAAGAGCCCCATATTTTGGATAGAAATTTAGACGCTGATAAAAATGACAATGTCGACGGTGAAGGTTCACGCCCTAAAAAAATGAAAAAAATACCCACGGAGTTTAATTGGAAATTTGATGAAGAATTTGCACCAAAAATATTTGAGTTCGATTCCTCAAAGTCAGGTGTAACAGAAAATTATGTTTTTAATCAAAGCTCAAAAGAACTAGATTTTTTTGTCCAGTTTTTTGATGAAGCCTTAATGAGTTTGATTACCGAAGAAACAAATATTTATGGCAAGAAAAGACATGAACACAATGGAGAGGAATCAACGTGGAAGGACGTAGAATTAGCAGAGCTGTATCGCTTTTTTGGGTTATGTATTCTCATGGGTATTATTGAAAAACCAAGTTTAAAAGATTATTGGTCAACAAATCATATTATTATAACACCATTTTTTTCATCAGTTTTTGCCAGAGATCGCTTTCTAAACATTCTATATTCGCTCCATTTTTCTAGTAGCGAAAATCCGGAGGACGGTGCTTTGAGAAAAATCAGCCCTGTAGTGGATGTATTAAAAGCAAAATTTAACTCCAATTTTTATCCATTGCAAGACTTATGTATTGACGCAAGCCTAATTTTATGGAAAGGCCGACTTTCTTTTAAACAATATATTCCTTCAAAAAGGCATAGATTTGGTATAAAACTTTTTGAAATTTGTGACGTAGAAAGTGGTTACATTTTGGGTTTTATAATATATACTGGTGCAACTACCATCTTAGATCCTAAAATGGAAAGTTTGGGAAAATCTGGACAGATAGTTGACACTCTTATGCAAGAATACTACAATAAAAAGCATATTTTATATGTAGATAACTGGTACACTAGCCCAGAACTATTCGATTATTTGCTGAAACAAGAAACGGGTGGAACTGTAAAACCTACCAGAAAGGGAATGCCACAATTTCGTAAAGCAATAAAAAAAGGAGAAGTTGAGAGTGCATGCACTGAAAACTTGCTAGCCGTAAAATGGCATGATAAGAAATTTGTTCACATGTTAACTTCAGTATCAAAACCATGCCTCAAGGAAACCTGAAAAGTAAATCGACAGACCGGTCATCGTGTTTTGAAGCCACAATGCGTTTTAGAATATAACCTAAAAATGGGAGCCGTTGATAAAATAGACATGCAAATTAGTTTTGTTAATTGTGCAAGAAAATCGCTCTAATGGTATAAAAAACTGTTTTTTCATTTGATGGACTTGTGTTTGTATAATGTCTATGTGTTATTTCAAGTGGTAACCGGAAAGAAACCAGCTTTTTCGGATTTTCGTTTACAAGTTGTTAGTCAAATATTCGACAGATATCCTATTTGTTTAAAGAAACGAAGCGCACCATGTAGCGCCAATAACCCACTTCGACTAATCGAGAGACATTTCCCAAGCCCCCTCTCGCAAACTGCTGCTCAAGGATCCAGAACACAAAGAAGATGTCATGTTTGTGCCACAACACAACGTGGAAAGAAGAAACGCTCAGACACCCGCTTCATGTGTAAGGAATACGATGTTGCATTATGTGTATACCCGTGTTTTGAAAAATTTCACACTGCTAAACATTTTTAAGAAAAACTATTTTAAAACTTTGTTATATTAGCTTCTGCTTGTTCATTTTTCTTATTTGTTAAGAATCAAAATATTTTTAGTTTCCTTATTCGTTTCGCTGTTTCGTATTAATAAAGTTATAATACAATTAAATCAAATGCCCATTATTGACGCCTAAAAAATAAAATGCCGTACTTGTACGTCAGCCGTACTGCTACGAATGACTTTTACAACTGCCGTACCCGTACGGCGTCAGTCTTTCTAAGACAATATTTCTGACGTACATTTACGGCGCTCGGTTATGTTTAATGTGATATACCGTAGTATATGTACGGCACCCGGCCAGTAAAAATACAAAAGTCCTAAATCATGTACGGCATTCGTCTAAAGCTATTGCACAGAAAGTAGTACATGTACGGCATTCGGCCATCAATGTCCTCTTTGAAATCGTACCGGTACGTCAACCGTCCCAAATGGGTTAAAGTCGAAATAATGTCTTCGGTGTCCATTACTGGAGCAGTTACCCTATATACTGGTTATGTCATTATGCCTATATGAAAAAGTACATCTGTCATTATGCCTTACCCGGGGAGGGCATAAAGACACTTTAAGGACCTTGCTCATTTATTATTTGTGATATTATGCGACGTCAATTATATGCATATTGATTGCCAGATAACCTAGCATTTGTAAATTCAGTTCAAATGCTTTAAAATGTAAACTATTACCATTTTAAACATGAAATTACAAAAAGTATGTCATCATGCCTAGCCCTCCCCTATGTGTGTACCTATGTATTTTTAAAATTGTTAACCTACTGCATATCTGTGTGGGTGTTTCCTGGTCAGATATCTATCCGCACTTGTTTTCTTTACTAAAAGAGTAACAAACACTGCGTCATACTTTACTCGGTGAAATCATCAAAACGCAATTGATATGTATCGGATTTCCCAGTTCAGCATTCTGTCTTTTTGTCAAAAAAGGGAATAAGGTTAATTGCAATTTACAATTTGTACCAGTCAGTCGCCGTCTGTTCTCTCGTGTTACGGAATAGCGAAGAAATTTATCCTCCGACCGCGAGTGAAACACAAAGGGCATTAGATATTTTGCGACGTAGTGTTCAGTGTTGATCTATAAACTTTCAACCGCATTATTCTTATGAACGTTTTATTAATGAACTTCTCAAAGAAGAATATCGTCAAACCACAATAGAACAGTTTTATACAAAAGTTTAAACTTTCACCACTTTCTATGCAAGTAAAACTAAATTGAAATGAGAAGAGGGCTCACGTGACACGTGCGCAGTAGCGTTCCAGCTGACGGACGAGTTCAACATGCCGAACAAGGTGTGGTCTTGTAGATGGCATCTATTAATC